>JAZHYW010000148.1:0-82845 GCA_037355805.1 Ixodes ricinus
AAGTGGGACCACTTTAAAGTGGTATTTGGAACAGGTCCCACTTTGGGAAGTGGGACCACTTTAGAACAGGTCCCACTTTGAAAATGGGACCACTTTGAAAGTGGTCCCACTTTGAATTTGGACCTTTTTGCCTACTTACCATGGGCATTAGGCATCAAAAGGTACCTATGCACATTCTTGTGGCTAATTTTGACTATCAAAACAGAACATGTTATCGAGTGAATGATTGCGTCTTAAGACGAAGAATTGCAAGTCATAGATTTATTTCTGTTGAAGAGTGAGGAAGGGATGTACAAAGTTGTTAAACTATCTACAAAATCTCCCTAATCCAGCATCAGGCCCATGCGCCTGAACCCCTTTCTTGTGTCCTGGATTTTTTCAGACAGAATGGTGTTCATGTTGGCAAAGGCACCGCTGACCTCAATGTTCTTTGCCCGGCCCCAGTGTGTCATTGTTTCTGTGAAATAGATTCAAGAAAAAAATTTCAGCATAAAATTAGATCTGAAACACTTCATAACTCACTCACCAAGGACAAGGGACACCTTTTCTGGGGTTAGCTCCTTCCGAGCAGAAGCACCCAGGTTTTTCCTGTCCTTTGGAGCAAGTTTCCCCCCATAGGTCCTCTCCACCAGCGTCTTTGACCCCCAAAGGATCTGTGCAGTATCTTTCGCAAACTTTGCAGGCCTCGTGTTACCATATATATTATGCCTCTGCTCTTCGGAAATAGTGACCCCTCCCTTGAGGTGGAACTGAAAAATAGTTCAAATATGAATGTAAACATCTTGGAACATAGCCTGAAAGTGAAGCTGAAACTTACTCTGCCATTGTCCAAAGTGCTGAATGGTGCAGCACTTGAGGGTCCACCATAGTCTGCAACTGTACAGCAAACATGTGCACTTACAGCAACCCCAATCATTATATACAGAGAGTATGTCAAATTTCTAAAGAGGGTCTCCGGGTGTTAGATTATTTGACCCTATAAACAATATATTACAGCCATGAATTAGAACTGAAAATAAAGGTGCAATGTATTGGCCACAACCCTTTTATGAAACAAAATACAAAAAAATTGAAAGGTGGAATTTTTCGTCATCCTGGGCATTTCGACAATCCTGTAGCTGCCTTTTGTATTGTCTTCCTAATGGCACATAGCCCTTTCAAGGTTGAAGCCTTCATTCCTAGCTTTCGGTGTCTAACCTTACCATCAGTTGACTGGGGTCGCCGTTGTCCACCCTTGTTACCAGAAAGCGTCCTCTTGGTGCTGGCTCCCACAGTAGCCTCTAAAAGATGATCAAACTTTTCTTAAACATGACTTGTTAAGCAATGAAAAAGAAAAGCTAAAAGACTGGACTCAAATCAACCACAAAACAGTCTGACAAAACAACTATTCCTTACCCTTTGTGGGAGTTGCCAACGAGGTAGCAGCAGAGGTACTGGCTACCACAGAAAAATCTGAAACATTTAATAGTGTCTTTAGTCGTGCTTGATCTACATAAAAGTTCCTTTCTATAAGTGTTAGTTCAGAGAAGTAGCATCATTAATGATAGTGCCACTTCTCTCCTATTTTGTGGAATGTTCTGGAACATTCTAAAGTATCAGAAATCACTATCCTGGTAAGCAAACAAGGATTAAGACCGGGGTTAACTTGGCAGCAGATAAGTAAAAGAACAGGAACAAATATTAAATAAACAAGAGTATGGGAAGAGCATAAGGAGCAAGGGAACAGAGAAGGGTTGTTGCAATGCAGAAAAGAAAGAAAAAGTGTCAAGTGAATTTGGCGGAAGAAAAGGGAAGAAGACACAAGCATGGATAACAAACACTGGGACTTTAAGATAGCAAATATCTTGGTGTCCGATTTGTCATTCGAAGGAAGATTAAAAAGGTTAATGATAAAAGCCACATGAGCACGAATGCTCTCCCCGTGATACGTTCTAAATGTATCTAATTGGCAAACCCTCATTGTAGGAAAAATTAGAACAGATCAAAAGTCGATTACTACTCATCCTGAAATGAATCTTACAAGGAGTGGTTGGCCTTTCCCAGGAAGGACCTTGAGCTGCTGGGTCGCAAGACGCAGTCGTGTGATCTGGAACATTTTGAGTTCTTTACAGTATGTTGTGCACAACTGCAAAACTACATCAAGGGAATAGCATAATGCATTGATAAATAACATTTGTAAGTAACATAACACAGAAATTACAGCAGATATCAAGTTGATTCTCATCAGCCATAACCAAAAAATCATACATGCAATAAGCCTTACACATAACTATAGAAAGATGTAACATTTGTTCTATACATTTTAGTCACTAGTAATTCTTGAGTAGTGCATTTCTTGATATTCCCTACTATACCAAACATTTTTCCCAATTCTTTTAGTTTTGCCCCTTAACAGAGGACATATCACTATGCCCATCATGTTAAAAGAAATGCAAGTTTCGCACAGTTTTTGTGGCACAAAAGGTTGTTCTTAAAAGATTTAATTGTCAGTAAAAAAAGTATTACTTTTAGTGTTTGAAAATGTTTATGTTTTGTCAAAAAATAAATAGATCATAATAAATGCACATATACATCTCTAATTCATTGTATATATGGAAATCTAGTAATGATCTGCGAGAGGCCACTTTTTTACCAATGTTCTTGGGACTATCCTTGACTCGAAACAAATTCTTTCAGGCCCTCACTGAACAGCTTTGTTTTTTCCCCACCACGTGACTAACCATCTCGTTCCATAAGAATAAATTAGTGCGAGTACCCCACTGGACAGCTTCAGGTATAGAACTATGTGCTATTTGTTTAGTTGGAGTCGCAAATGGGAAGATGTACTATCGTCGGGGAAACATTCCCCAGGGTGTGCAAGCTGCGACTGAAGTGCATCACTTGTTTAGACCAGAAAAGGGTGCATGTGCGTCCTACTGTGTTTACAGAAAAGTATGTCCCTGCGTTGCTCTGTAATACAGTGCTTGCCTTAGTCTGGTGCGAGGGGGCGCGACTGGAGGCAGCGCTTGCAGCTTTGCTGTGCATGTCGCCCAAGCGGGAACTTCCGGCTTTAGAACAACCTCAGCTTCTAGCTCTGTTGACTCGGCTGACTCGCCATGATGTTGCTTTATAGGTGCCATATGAGAAAGTGCAGCCCAATGATCGCTATATATACTATATGATAATAAAAAAAGCATGAAGTTTTCCTATTCGAAACTAACCTAGTACCTCCTAGACAGCTTTCAAGCCTGCGCCCATAATTTTGACGTCACATCCGCCCGGCCGACACCGGAGGCCGGAGGAGGACGCCGCAGTGACAGCGACCCAACATCAGCTAGCCCTAATCGCTCCTGGGGAACGGCGTGGTCGCGTCGTCGCGTATCTATCGTTTGCCGTCGTTGTTTTTGCGGCAATTTCGTTCTTGTGCGTGATGCAGAGCTGATATTACGAAATTACGATGCCAAACAAGTGTTGTGTGCCAAGGTGCACCAGTAACTACAAAACAGGGAACAAGGAGCAAGTGTTCTCTTTTCCGAAAGACGACGACACTTTGAAGAAATGGATTCGTGCTATTCCCAGGAAGGACTTCGTACCAACTTCATACACCAAGGTAATGCTTTCTCTATGCTGATATTCTTATGCTGCTAGTTATTATATTTGTGCCGCGCCTTTCTTTTTATGCTTCCGAAGCGTAGCAGTGTTTATCGTATACGAACGCGTATGGTAACTATGGCTGTACAAAAGGGAGTGCATTGCATTTTCCAACGAACTAGGTGCTCAGACGTTTACGAACGTTTTCCACATTTGTGCAGGTGTGCGCGGTTCACTTCGACCCGTCGTGCATCGAGCGGACCACATCGTACACGGATCCGAGGACAGGAAAAGTTCTTGAGGCGGCATTGCCAGTGCCTCGCTTGCGTCCTGGATCTGTACCGAAAATATTTCCCGCCTGTCCTTCGTATCTTTCGAAGCCCGTAACCAACACGAGAGATGCGCCCGATACCAAAAAGAGCCGACAAGAAGCATCCCAACTCGCTCGTGCTCTTGAAGAATCAGCGGCGTCCTTTGAAGTGGAGCAGGAGAGACACCGCTTTTCGACGCTCGAAGAACTAAAGGCGTGCCTGCAAGTAGCATCGGTGTCGGTGAAGTGGACTGTTATACATCAAGAAAAGTGCACAATGTTTTTGAACATAGTCGACGAGTGTGAACCTTGGCTGAAGGCATCTTTGACAGTGTTTGAGAACCTTCAAGTCTCTGCCTGCTATCAAGGAGCACCGGTCAAGAGGTTTGCAAGCAGTGTTGTACCAGACTCAGTGCGTGACGTAAGTTCCTTGCTGAAAATTTTGGACAACCTGTGTATGCTCTCGGATGAGGGTTGCAGCTCTCGTCACTTGCTGGGTGCGGTAACTGCCCTTCTAGACAAACTGGAAGGAAGCGTTAGTGAAGGCAAGAAAGAGGCCGTGAAATTTCTGAAGGAGCAGCTGCTGCTGCTTTGCAAAGGATGCATTCGTTACAGCACTCAGGTGATGGTATTTGCATGCATTCTGTACACGATATCACCACACGCCTATAAGTTTTTGAGGAAGACAAGTACGCTCACTTTGCCTCATCCAAGCACGATCAGAAGTGTATGTTCGTCTTTTCAAATGTGCCCAGAAATCCAGTCCTCAGATTTCACTTTCCTTCAGTATATTGCACAGAGGTTCAAGCATCTAGAACCTCATGAACACACTGTGACATTGATGCTGGATGAAATTCATATCAAGCCTTGTCTTGATTATAAAGGTGGAAACATATGTGGCACTGCAGTCAATTCCAACGAGGCAGCAACGTCGGTACACGTTTTCATGATACAAAGTCTATTAAGCTCGTTCAAGGAAGTGGCGCACATTCTTCCAGTAAAAACCCTACATGGCGATGAGCTTCACACCATCCTGAAGAAGGTTATCTTGCGCTTAGAGGAAATCGGGTACAGAGTTGTGGCAATCGTCTGTGACAATAATGCACTCAACAGGAAAGCAATGAAAGCGTTTTTGCAAAAGCCGAAACTCAGCCCTGTTTATCCACACCCAGCAGACCCATCTCGACCACTGTATTACGTGGTAGATGCTGTGCATCTCCTTAAGTGCATTAGAAACAACTGGATTAACCAGAAAAACTCAGGAACATGCTTTTTCTACCCATGCTTTGAGCTTTCAGACAACAACGTTCGTCCTGAGTGCAAGATGACTGCGTCATTTAAGCACTTGAGAGATTTGCATAAAGAGGAGTCGGCTCAACTGCTGAAGTCTGGTTATGGTTTGACATCAAAAGCGCTTAATCCTAGCAGCTTGGAGCGCCAGAATGTTAAACTGGTACTGCAGGTTTTTAATCCACATGTAGCCGAAGCCCTGGCAACCCGTAGTGGTGAAGTTGATTTTCAGCATGCTAAAGCAACAGCAGACTTCATCAAAATCATTCTACGTTGGTGGAGTATTGTCAACGTGAAGACACCAAAGAAAGGCTTCCACCATCGTAATGTTTATGAAGAGCCGATGGCATGCCTTACTGATGACCCAAAACTAGCCTTTCTTAGTTCATTGATCACATGGCTCGACGTTTGGGAATTCTACGGGCATGACACTGGTGTACTCACCCCGGAAACGTTGAGCGCCCTGAGGCTGTCTGCTCAGTCTCTTTTGGCGCTGGCAAAGTATTGCATAAATGAGCTTCACTTCAACTACATTCTGTTAGGAAAAGTCCAGACGGATCCTCTAGAGAGTCGTTTTGGACAGTACAGACAAATGGCTGGTGGACAGTACCATATATCTGTTCGGCAGCTGTGTGAAACAGAGGGCAGGATTCGCCTTCAAAGTGCTCTACCAATGATGAGTGCCAATGACCTCAAGGGCATTGAAGACACGAACACTGTCGAAGATGTGGGCAGCTCCCTTTGCGTTCCTGTTAATGATGTTGACCTTGATGAACTGAGAGCACGAATGCCAGTCATTGCCTATGTCGGTGGGTATTGTGCCCATGCTGCTTTAAAAGTTCTGAAGTGCGAAAGCTGCCGAGAGCACCTAGTTTTTAATGGACATGACGCCGACCCCGAAGAAGACACTCATTCGCTAATCAAACAGTTAGACCGAGGTGGTCTTAAGTTTCCCTCAGCCCTAGTAATTTCAGTGGTCATGCACACGGAGGTTGTGGTAAAAAAGCTTGTCGCACAAAACAGCTGCACACAGTTTTTCCATGGGTCCAACCAAAGGAATGTTGTTAGAGAACTGACACTACGCTCTCTGCCAAGGCTTGAAGACATTGCGACGTGTGAGAACGGGCACAACTATGAGCTGCTTGTCGGGCTGGTTGCGAACTGTGCAGCAAACATAGTCCTGAACAATTTGTGCAAACAAAGAAATGATCTTCTGCGTGCAGAAAAAGATGCAAATGCAAAGAAGAGGAAGGCTGAAATCTTTCTCAAAAAATGATTTCTTGTATTCCTGGGTGGTAGTGGTGGTGGTACTGCGTTTTGTGCAATTTCGTACAGATATTGTATGATATGATGTGTCTGTTCGTTATGATTTTCTAACATGTTTCTGTCTGGGGCAGTGTAATACATGTAATATCTGTCTGTGTTACCTTTTATGGTCTATTGTGTACAAGTTATTTGGTGATCTGTTTTGTCTGTTGTGATTATTTTGCATGCTTTGCCTTTACAGTGCTCTGTTTTGTGTCATTCAATTGATGCCCGGTGTCTAATATGATAAATAAATATGTATTATTTGCTTCACAATTAGTGTGCAATATGTATTATTTGCTTCATAATTAGTATACAAAAAATTGGGGGCCATTCCACTCTGTGATGGTGGATGACTCAGCGAAGCTGTTTAACACACGACACAGACGTGACACAGAATTTTGAACAAAGGTACGAACACATGTATTGTCTTGATCGGTGGTCATTGTGACGAAATGGTACGCACACATACGTGCCGCCCGCCGCCTTCAAGGAGAACACAGGGTATGGTGTTCCACGCGTCGCACGCGCACGCCTTCCCCGTATAAAAGATTCGAAGTAAATAACCAAAATAAAGCGTTGACGAACGTGCATGCAAGATGCCATTTGTTTTAGGCTTTTGCTTTAGAACAGTTACTGCTGCAGACGCCGGCACGTGCGGCGCGTGGGTACGGTGCGAGCGTAGAGTTTTTGGTCGCGCACACGGCAAATCCACGGAACCCTAGCCATAAACATCTTCGCTGTAATATGTATTTTTTGTTTCATAACGAGTATACTTTTCATAACTGTGGTAATGCATGCAGCCATGGTGATCGATAAGTTTAATTTGCGGCATACGTTACCGCCATACGCGAACGAAATGCACGAGCGACGAGAGCTACAGCGCGCACACGAGCCGGCCGGCCGCGCCAAGGTCGGCCGGCGCGCTGTGACGTTGCTGACGTCAAATCACGTGACAAGCAGGCTTGAAAGCTGTCTAGGAGGTATTGATCCGTCTCGATACCAGCTAGCGAGCAACGCCGAGTATATTGGGAAAAATTGTGCCAACTGAAGAAGGTCTAACTTATCTTCTTCTGGCAGTCATCAATCGCCTACAGGATGCTTTTACGCATTTTTAACATCTTGGATGGATGAATAGATCGTGCTGCCTCGCAAAACGATAGGGCTGAATATTCGTGAGCATCTGGCTTTTTCTGGCATGCAACACTCGTACTTATATTTGCAACTCTGTCAAGAGCGGGTCCCGATTTCTCTTTTTTATTCTTTTTTGTTTGGTTTTAGCTCGTTCGTTGCGCCACGGGTACAAGCTGAGGTAACTAGGCTTCGTAACCCCCCCCCCCGCCCCCAGAATGGCACTCCTCGTCCACTTTAGAGATTTCAACATAGCATGTCTCCGGCTCCGGCCCATCATCTGCTGCGCTTTCTCCTGAAGAGGTTCCCTCCTGCACCGGACGGATGAAGTCAGCATTGCTTCAGGTCTTTATGTTTTCTGATGTGTTGTTGATTAAAGAGACAAAACATTACTTTAATAAAACAAACATTTAGTGCCACACATCAGGGGCATAGCCATGAATTTTTTGGTAGAGAAGGGCTAGGCTCTCAGCTCGGGTGGGGGCAAAACTGTCAATGTAAGGTCCGAGAAGTGACCCACTAGTGCAGCGATTCATTGTGTCAAGCGCTTCAGCAGATTTCGCTGAGTTCAGCATGAACAATGGCACAAGGTACATAGCCTTGACCGCATCTCGTGAAAGGGGAGGAGGGAAGGGGGGGGGGTAAAGCTATATGGGCCACACTCTAAAAAAAGATGGAGGAGATAGGTAGCAGCGGCGCATTTTCCTCCCTTCTACTGACGCGCCGCCAAGCGAACATGAGACGAAGGGAGGGACGAGACGTTTTTCTCCTCCAGGCAGATGGGAAAAAGCTTCCGCTTTCCCGACTCATCTTCTTTTGGTTTCGGTTTTCGAGCACGTCGCGCACGTTGTTTGATAAATGTTGTTGACTTGATTGAGCTTCAGCGGCAGCGAAGGCCGCCTGTAATTCCGTCTACCAGTCGAAACGGGCAGAACAATTCGGTTGCTTGACGTTTTTACCACTAATTTTATGAAACGAGCAAGCGAAGCCTCTAGAAACAGCGAAGTTTCGGAGCAGTGCGCCCTGCACTGCGCCGTACACTGTGCTAAGATTGTCATCTCCGGATTGCGGAACCCACGCAGAACAATGTGGACCACGCAGAACGATGTGTCCACAGTGGATAAGTCGACGGTGACGACGTTATAGAAATCGCGGAAACTACGTCTATGAGAGGCAGGTTTTGCTGACGGATCCTGGATGTCTGCTGTGCTGAGTTCGGTTCTGTTTTCCGATGCCGAGTGCCAACCGGCAATCAACGTGTTTCTGTATTTCTGCGTATCAGCAACATAGCAGCAACATCGCGATGGCAGTGTTGTGCGTCGTGAACAGAAGACTGGAAATTATCGCCTTTGTGGCCGTGTGTTCGCGTATCAGTGGTGTAACAACAAGATGAGGTGACGTAAACAGTCGGGCATTGATACCGCCGGTTGGGCCGTGATCTGAGGGGGCGGGTGTCGCGGGTTGACATTCCGTTTTACATTAAAGAGCAAGACCCCTTGAGGGATTAGGTGCAGTCGATCGACGTGCGGATAGTCATGTTGCAACTCAGAGTGAACCGTAGCTCCTATATTACAGTGGCCAATGTGACTGTCGGTTGTCTCCTCCCCGAGAGCAATTGCGCTCTGGGGAAAGGGCTGAACAGAATGAAAATATGACGGAAAGCACGTATATTTACAGTTTTGGAATTTTAGCATAAAAAAACAAAGAGCTAAAATCGAAAAAAAAAGAAAGAAAGCTATTCTTTATTTTGCTGTTTAAATATACTACGGTTCCTGGAAAAACTGCCCTCCAAGTTGCGCGCTGGGATGAGCGCTAGATGTTTTCGAGCTCGCCACGGCGTAGCTCCGTATGCTTAACACCTGCCGCAAGTCGCGGCTTTGACAGCATTCAAGTTTATCGAAAAGCGATTTCTCTGCCCGTGAAGCATCACCTCCAGCGGAGTAAATATCCGCTCTATAGAGAATAATTCAGGACGACAATTGCAGCCGTGCGCAAACAGAACAAATAGAAAAACAAACACTACAATAGAAATACTGGCTACGACTTGCCGTGCGGGGAAGCAAGTACATGGCTTGGAACCGCATTGGAGCGGCTTGGTTTATTGGCTTTCAAATAATTACGACATGGCGTATGCTTTTACTAAGAAATTCATCCCCTGAGCCGTCCAAAATATTATCAGAGGTATGACATTAGGCGGTCACCGATAAATTCCGTACGTTGAAAGCGACCAGTATAAAAGACGGAAACGCAGAGCCCGTAAGAAGTGATCAGGTTAGTGTGCTGTTGTATTGATGTTTGTATATGCCATCTATGTGTAAGCGCTCAATGTACATGTTCAGCTGATGCTTGTGGTATGCGTAACGCGTCTACATGTGTGCAGAATAAAGGCTTCCGGAGATCCCAAAGTGCAATCTCGGCGCGAGCATATAAAAATATATTTTTTTTTGTAGAACATGACTTGGGCGGTACCAAGCGCCACCTAGCCTAGCTACTTTAAATTACTCTGCTTGACCCTGCCATCTGGTGGCAAACGATTTAGCCTTCTTTCACGCTACGTGATAATTTCTGGTTACCGTGCAACGGCGGTTTCGAGTTTGTTCTTCTGAGAGCGGCTTTCGGTTTCGCGAATTAGTTTACCATTCCTCCGTGATGTGCTGTTGACGAAGGAATCGTGACTCGAGTAATAGCAAAGGTAAGGCGTAAAGTGCGCGAAGTATCTGGGTGATCGGTTGTCTCCGTTTAACATCGCAGTGCTGACGACGAGAAGTCTGAGTAACTGCTTTCGAAACGCAAGTTTGTTTACCTGCGGGGGAACCTGCTTCGGAAATAAACACAGTGTGCGGAAAGCTCCTCTGACGCTTTTATTTGCTGCTCCTCTCGACCCTCAAAAGAGACGTAGCGTCCTCATTAAGCCTTATTGAGCTCGATTTCCTCGATTCGGGGCCGCCTTAATGAGATGCAGGCGACGGAGGTACTTTGCTCCCCTGCTTTCAAGTCGAAACTTTCTCCTTTCTAAAAGAACATAGGTTACAAGACCGTTCCTCTCTTTAGGGAAGACTATAAATACCCTTTTTCCTAAGAGTGCAGTCCTGCTATGCCTCTGCAATACATGTCTATGCAGAATATTGTATACAGAATTTCACACCATGTGTGCATAGGCTAATGCACACTGTTAAACAAAGTGCAGCCACTAATTGACACAGTACAATTATTTCTATGTTTGTGTACCTCTAATATTCCAGGCAAATAGATAGTACCACTCTATTTCTTTCTCCCTGTAGCTTTCATCACACCGAGTATTAATCAGTAGAAAGTTTTCATTGTGCAGGAAGCTTATCCTACCCGAATTGTTCGATCGGCACAGGTACGCCGCTCCAAAGCTACACTCAGAACTTATGGTGTACTAGAGCGTCAGTTAGAGCGTCGTAAAATTGCGTAATCATAATATTGATGCAATTTATTTGCACTCAGACAGATGTCGGTGACAGCAGAGATACCGAAGGGCCATACCACAGGCATGCACACGTGGAATCTAGGAGTGGCGATGCTATTATTTGGGGACAGCGAAGCCTCGAAGGCTATCAACTAATTTAAGAGAGGAACACTATCGGAGAATTCACAGTGCACGCATTACCTTCGATGCTCCAGGCTATCTCGTACAAAGCATATTTGCTCAAAGCGGGCTCACGCCACCGGGTCTTCCACGTCGTCGGCGCCGGCACCGCTGGTCTTTGTCTTTTTCATGCAGCAGGGACACCAGCTTCTCCCGGAGGTACCTCCGACATTTGTGGAAGTTGTCCACTAAAATAAAAAGAAGCCTCAGATTGAAATGAGCATTTTTCGTTGGTGAAAATTAGGACTTATCGCGATACCCGAGAGCACTCCAAGTTGCAGCTTTTTCTTCGTATCCTTGTAGTCTTTACGTTTCGCGTGCCAGATTGCAGGACGCTTTTCTACTTCTCTAATTAAGCGTTCGTTATTTATTGCCATTGTGGCAAGGTCGGTGTCGAAAACTGTGGAGAAAACTGAAACGCCCCTTGCAACAAGTGAACACGGCCGTCCATTGGTTGTTGGCTGCTGGAATCGGCGGAAGCGCGACGCCTGGACGCAAAATATCTGGCTCCTCCAGATACGTCGGAAAGCGCCAAAATACGCTGCGTTTCGTCCCGGCGCCGGAAGTGACGTCAAGGCGCAGACGCAGACGCGGAGAAAAGCGCGCCATGTGGGCTAGCCTTAACGCGAAATTAGGTCGCAGCTCTTGAGGAGGAGCAGGGGAAGTTACGGAGGCGAGGTTATGCCCTCCTCCTCTTCCGTACCCTCTCCTACTTGACTCTTCCTCCTCTACTCCCCTCCTCCTCTGCCTCCTCCTCTTCTCCCCTCCCCTCTTCTTTTAGTCTCTCCTCCTCCACCTCCCCTCCTCCTTCTCCGCACCCTCCACTCCACCTCCCACGTACCCTCCCCTCCTCCTCCTCCATACCCTCCCCTCCTCCTCCTTCATAACCTCCCCTCCTCCCAGTTTCCCTGCTAAATTTAGCTTAAATATTAACGCCCCGTGACCTCAACACCAATTCAGTTTCCCCGCTAAATTTAGCAGTGAACTGAATTGCTGTTGAGGTCACGTGACGTCAATTTTTTTTGCTAAATCTAGCAGAGAAACTGAATTTGTTCAACGTAACGTGACACCAAGTCATGTGAAGTTATTTTCCCCGGTAAATTTAGCGGGGAAACTGGATTGTTGTTGATGACACGTGGCGTCAATATTTCAGCTAACTTTAGCTTGGTTACGCCGACGCCGACGCTGACGGCGGCGCCGCGAAACATGGAAACGGCCTCCTAAAGCGCGATCAAAACCACTGCTTTTTTGTGCGCGCGTAGGCCGTGCGGCTCCCGGAAATCGCGTATTTCGTTACGTCGCGCTGTTTCCTTGCGCCTTCCGGGAGCGCATAAGAAAGTTGGATAATTTAAACATTTTCTGAACGCGCACGAAAGCGCGCTATGACGTGGTAGGGCGCTCTTTTCCCGGCCAATCGGTATAGGTCACAATAGTCGGTGACAGGCCAAGGACGAAGTGGAAGCTCCTCCACCTCTTTCCACTTTAGTAGTGCGAACGGGGGAGAGGAGGCGACTTCCCCTCCAGCGTTCGCTCTACTAAAGTTTAAAAGGGTGGGAGGAGCTTCCACTTTGTTCTTGACAAGTTACTGACTATAGTTCCGGCTGCATGTTTCTTTGCCGTCTGGCGCAGATGCTCCCCGCTCGCCCGACGGCACACCGTCCTCACCAACGTGCGTGGTTGTGACTCAGAAAGCGCGCCGGAAACAGCAAAAACGTCACGAAATACGCAATTTCACCTCTGCACACGATCGTGCTATGAGTGCCAGCGACGCAAGAAACCGCCGACGAAGCCGGCAGGCCTCTTGCAGCCGATTCCTCCCCGGCCACGCCGTTCCAGCAGATCGGGATAGATTACTTGGCCCTTTTCCGTCATCAACGTCGGGAAACCACTGGACAATCGTCGCCACAGATTATCTCACGCGGTATGGCGAAACGAAAGCCCTTCCTTCAGGAACTGCTGTGGAAGTCGCCAAGTTTTTCATCGAGATTATCGTCCTCCTCCACGGCACTCATGAAATTCTCATTATAGACCAATTGTCTGCGGATTACCATCCGCAGACAAATGTACTAACAGGAAGGCTAAACGACAACTATCGCCGACATGATCTCCATGTATGTCGACGTAGAGCACAAGATGTGGAACTAGATGAACTAGACGTGATGTTTGCTTAGAACACGGCGATGCAAGCGACCACAGAAGTAACACCGTTTCAGCTTGTTCATGGCTGAAAAGTAATGACTATGCTTGACGCGATGCTGCCCCACGAACCAGCTGGCGATGGGAGGCAAGACGCCCAGGTTCTTGTTCAACGAGCTGAAGAAGTTCGCCAGCCCGCCCGACTCCGTATTCAAGATCATCAACGTACCGACGCTACCCGGCACAATCTTCGTCGGCTCGACGTTCGCTTCAAGCCTGGAGACCGCGTGTGTGTCTGGACCCCGATACGACGACTCGGTCAAAGCGAGAAACTCCTGAAGCGCTACTTCAGACTTTACAAAGTGCTTCGTCGACTCGAGAATCTGAACTACGAGGTGATGCCCGACGGAACACGGAGTTCAGCGCGCCGCCCTCCACGACCGGAAGTCGTCCACGTCGTACGCCTCAAGCCGTATTACGATTGATAGGACAGTGAACTTCGTTTTTGTACTACGCTCGATAGGACTTTGTTTTATAAGCCTCCGGCTAGGTTGTCATTATTTTGGTTTATTTTTTTATTCATTTCCCGTCAAGCTGCATCGGGTCGATTCTCTTTTTGATGGGGGAGTATTGCCACGCGCGGTTTCGAGCGAGGCGCGTGAGTTATTTTATTTATTCTTTCAATTTGGCGCTCTCGTAAATTCGAGAACATTGTCGTCTGATCCAGTTCCGAATGTTCTACGCGCCGAACATTCTGTGCCGATTGTTCCAGAAGCCCAGGCGTCTACATGATGGGCTCCGTGTGGCGAGTCGGAGTGAGTCTCGCCCCAGCGTTCGATCCTGCTGTTTCGCCGCCATCGACGCCTGCGACGCCTACCTCTATTTATTTTCTTTTGGGCACAAGTTCGCCCCATTACACGTCTAGTTTGCTTCATTTTTGTCGCCTCATCAATTGTCATTCATGAAAATATGCCCTAAACTTCTTAAAACAAAAAGAACAATCTCACTTGCTTTTTTTAATTTTTACGCAGTCAGTGAGAAAATGTACCTTCCGACAGACTGAAGATTTGCGAAAAAATGTAGCCAATTTTTAAATCGAAATAAACAAATTGTGTATATATTTATAGACCAATAACCTTTACAATCGTACCATGTAAAGTTATGGAGAATATTATGTATTCCCATGCTATTAAACATTTACGAAACCATGACCTTATCTGTGCTAAACAACATGACTTTAAAAATGTTATTTTCGTGAAACTCAACTTTTTTAGTTCGCTACTAATTTGCACGAAATAACTCATTCTCATTTTCATCGACTTTGCTAAAACCTTAGACACCGCAGCACATCAACGTTTAATATACAAATTAAGTCAACTCAACATTCATTTCTTCATCATACGATGGATTGCAAATTTTTCAGTAACCGTAAGCAAGCTACGTCGAAACCTTCTAAATAAAAAAAAAATATTGCGGTTCCGAAGGGTTAGCGTACTGGGAACACTTTTATTTTTAAGGTATTTGAAATGATTTTCCACTCAATTCATAATATCATCAAAGACGCTTCGAGGAGTTGTTGTTTTTATCGTATCATCATTAACCCAGATGATCGAACATTTTCCAGACCTTAACTTCAACACCGGACAGGCGAAGGTTGCGGGTTCAATCACAGCTCCTGCCCAATTATTCGCCGGCCGCCCCTTTCCGATACTTAGCAATAAACTCAACAATGCCAACGCCGCAATGATAAATATTATAGCGTACCTGTAGTCGGTTACAAGTCAAGAAGGTAGCGGCAAGTGACTACCCTCAGGGATATCACGTGTCGCCGGTCCGACCACCGTACCACACCAATTAGCGCCCCAAAGTATTACCTGACGTCAAGGCGCATGCGCGACAGCGAAGGTTTGGTCTATCTGTAATTCTGCCCAATTTTTCGACTTTAACTTAGCCTTGCGGAGCCATGAAGGGTAAATTCAGTAGTCAGCTTCTCGCTCTCTGGTTCACAATAGACATACATATTCGGGGATTAGCTTGCCCCTCCGCTCGAGACTGAGGCTGCCATATATCAGGTGCTACGTGTATTCCCCTCATATGATTCACAATATAGGGTACCTGTTCTTACATACATGTGGCGTTGTCGAAGACATAGTATGTGAGTGCATTGAAGCGGATACATAGGGCGTTTGCCGGGTGGACTCTCCATTCCGACTGCTTGGAAAGATTTGCAACGGGCGCATCAACGCCTGCGAGGAGAGAGCTTCTCCTACCTTCTTGATTGTAACCGACTAGCAGTGATCGCATTTGGCAGAGGACCTCACTTAGAACAACCACATCGATAACACCGTGTCCAGTGCATGTAAAGCACTAGGGTACATTAAACACCATTTTTTTCGCTCATCGAAGACCTTAAAACTAATCGCATATAAAACATTTACCATGTCAAAACTAGAACAGGCTAATATCATCTGAAACCGTCAGCAAGCAAACCTTCTTAACACGAAGGAATATGTTCAAAATGAAGCCTCATGTTACATCACTCGTGACTACCCAAACACCTCGAGTGTAACAGTAATTAAAATAAAAAAATAGCCGAAATTGCATGTCTTGTATTTTTTTCATGGCATCCAATATTGATCATCTGAGTTTCGCAGCCTCCATCTCCAAGACCCATCTTACATTTCCAAGCGCCTTGATTATACACTTAAAATTCAACCTCCCCTCTCCGGAACTAACTAATTTCAAAACTCCCCGCTGTTTTTGCCATTCTAGACTAGAACTGATTGCCCACGCACATTGCCTATGAAACTGATGAATACGAATTCCGTAACATCTTTAAAAAGTTGTGTGAAGTGTTTACAGTACAACTGTTGTAACATATTTTTTTGTTTTTTAATCTTGTATACTTTATGTTCAAACATCTCCTCCCCCCTCTCCGCTTTCATTTAAAGTGCTATCTTTTTCAGTACCCTTTGAAAAAAAAAAGACTGAACTGAATCCTCTCCGTGGGGATGGCTGTTCCCTTGAAAATAAGCCTAGCTGCGTTTGAGATTTTGTGCCATATTTTCGAATATTTCATTTCTCCGTTCCTCATGGCTTATATAATAGGACTACTTAGACCTGGTAAACTCTTTCCTGGACATAAAAGATCCCTACTAACGAAGCTTTTAGTCATGCAAGACGAGAGGAATAAACGTTTTATACCTCACGATCTCCCTTAAACTGTGGTATTAAGCACGTCAGAGCGTGGCTGCAAGTAAAAACAAAACGTGTAGATCAAAATTTAGGGATGTCGGAGGCACTACGGCAGTGTATTTTAATACTCCCAAAATAATCTTTCGGGACATCTGATTTACATGTTTTATGTGGCATACTGAGGACTCCTAGAAAGAATCCACTCTAAACTGCCTTCATTTTACGAGTATGGTAGGAGAGGAACTATGCGGCAGTTTGATTGGCGATCAATTTGTTTTTACAGTAATGTTGAAGACGACATCAGAAAACGCAGTCATATTGGTTATAGCTAATCTCCCCCATTTTCGGAGTTTATTTTTATATAAGAAAGTGTTGGGTTTATTGGAGTTTACTTTTGTTACATTTCAAATGCTCCAAATTTCATTGCTTAAATGGCTTCAGTTTTGGTATACTTAAAATTCTCCAAACGTTCTATTCCAGACTTTCTATTTCACAACACTGTCTCTTTCTCCTTTCTGTAAAGGAAAAAAAACGCAAATTATATGGTTTAATTTTTTGAAACCAGTACACAGGCGTTCCAGAATCACATTATAAGGTTGGCTCCCGTCATCAACCGGACATAAAGCATTAACGACCAAATGTGTATTGATAGAGTAAAAAGATAATTTTTTTTCATATTTGAAGGAGAAAGTAAAAGAAAAGTCGAAGGGTCATTTTATTAGAAGAGACTTGATAGTGCATACCCGGCTAGCACCACTTACGTGAACAATAAATGGTCAATACCAGGTTTCCGACTCGTCAACCTGGCCGCTCGTCGTCGGAAAACAATTCTGAAAGATGACCGACAATTAAGTGTCAACATTAGTCCCGAAGGGAATTATTAGTGTTCCTTAGTTTTCTCCTCTTACACACACCATAGATTGTTCAGATTTTATGCACGTTTTTGGTAGTAGACCTTTCATTGTGCTTCAACAACCATACTGTTCATTCGCTTTGCCTTCACTGTACCTTCGGCAGTGTTAAAACCTAGATTGCTTTTACAGCGCAGCTGTTAAGGGCGGGTTTCCCAAGATTGTGTCCCCGCCAATAAATGAAGACACCAAACTCTGGACACCTACCGCCATCTATGAGCGACGGCGGCAAGCCACGTATCTCGTTGCCGCCGTCGCTCATAGATGGCGGAAGCCTTTCCACTCTGGCTTGCTGACTTGCGGCCGGCCATTACTTTCCATTGTACAGCTCCGCTGGTCTTCCCTCTTCACCAGAATGGAAAGACTGAAAGCTTATTTTTTTCTTGACATCGCTCTTCAAAAAGGGCATACTTTTCCTGATACGCGTTTTCCATTGTAAAGCCGTATTCACACTGGGTCCAACCGCGTTCACAGAGCGGTCGCAAACGCGGTTGCTTAAAGAACCTATGCAATTTCACCCGGGTTTGATGCTGAAAAGAAGCGGATCCGCCTTGTGGTTTAATGATGGATGATGATGGTTTAATGATGGTGGATTGGAACGCCACTGTGAATGCCCTTTTCATCTTGTGTTTTGTGGTGTACCAAAACAGATGTGCGTGAGCAAAAACGGTCGAACGGAATGCAGCTGCACAATCCATGTTTTTGTGCTTTTTTGTATATTTATTACTGTTCGCGGCATTTGGTGTGCACCGCAGTCGCACGGCGAGGATAGAATATGATGCCGAGAACATTCGCTTCTCGCCAGATTATTCGGGGCCTGATGATACGTTCGTGCGCTCCGTTGGCTGCAAGTGACCCTGAGCTTAGAAGGCTGTTTATCAAGGCAGAGGAGACCTTCGGACTTTCAGGCCCGTTTACTGCGGAGATGTTACGCGTTGCCTTGAATCAACACGGCAACATTGTTTCCGGCCTGAGAAGAACTGGTCATCCGGTAAAATATGTTATCAAGTGAGTGCTCTATTATTAGCAAGTCGCTTTCGATCTAAACAAGCATTTTTAAATACTAGAGCTACGAGTAGAATCAAAGGCTAGAAGACAAGCGCGGCCAAAGACTTGCATGGGGCTAGATCGGTGAGATACTGTTTTGTCAAAGCCAAAAGTAGTCCTTTTGGAAGTGTTAGACAAGATGCTCGACAAGAGTATTTAAAATAAGTTACTAAATACCTACTTCAAGAAATATATAAAGTCAAGTTACATTACATGCAAAATATCTTGAGTAGACTACAAATTTTAGTATTGTAATTTAATTATATTAGAAGATACTTTAGCATTGTGTACTATCGACTGAGGAACACGAGAGTACTATATTTAAAGCAACAGAAGCAAAACGAACAAAATCTTGGTGCCCTTTTATATAGTCCCAGTACAATGAGTAGTAGCAAGATGTTACAAAAAGAAGAAAATCATACCTTGTTGCTGCATTCTACGCATCTTGCAAGCAATGTTTTACTTAACGCCGAAGTATATATATATATATCCGGAGTTCATATTAAACAAATACGCATGTAGATTACCCAAACCTTGCATTCGGAGATGACTTAAGATCAAAGCCACTGCACTGATGCACCGCGCGGAAAGCAAAAGTCTCTGGGCGAAATTCGTCCATTTTCCTAGCATATTCGCCCCATGTGGTCTATAAAGAAGCTGTGCAACAATTTCAGTGCTCTGCTTAAATAATTTGGGAGTTGGTGTCTCGACATTTCTGAAGTAAAGAACAAAAAAACCCGGTTTAGCCGGCATGTCCAAGTTTTTATTTTAAAAATGGACAAAGATTGAGCTTTTCGGCACCTCTCAACTCCTTCAGCATCTTTTGACTCACGTGCGCAATGACTTCAATGGAAGACGCGCGGGCTTCCGGTCAAGCTGTCTCTCTAAAGCCATCAGTGAGCAGCAAGAACTCACCCGCTCGCGACCACCTGACTACGTGCTTGCGCTGCGCGAACAACATGGCGAAAGGAGGAAAGTCTCATCCGGGTCCGGCCATCTCCGTTCGGCTCTGCCCCCGTCGCCCTCTGGCTTCCGGCGGCTGTTCCCGGTAGCAGATAGAGATGACGGTTTCGTTGACCTCGGATAGATGACGCACTAAAACTCCGTATAATAAACGTTTTGTCGATGGTATCAAGTTTTCGACGTTTTTATATTAATGTTGGAACGACAAGATTTATAGAAAAAAGTTACCTTTTATCGAGCAGGTATTTGCACAACTTCCTATATTTTTACAAGTCACCCATTGACGTCATGCCGCGTGGTTCCCATGGCCGCCGCTCGCGGCTGCATGACGGGAAATATTCTAATTTTTGCCTCGCAATTACGCGGCGGAATCGCAACATTTCGAAGGAAGGATATGTGTTTTTTGTCCTTTGTGACAAGATAAACAGTGTAAAAAGTAGAAAATGCAAATTCTTTCAACGTTAAAATCGTTGCGCATCTCCTTTAAGAAGCGCGTTCAGAAAGATCTACAGCGTTGGCAGAACACTTTTTTTGCATTTTGAGGGCTTCTCCTGCTCCTATGTTGTTTTCTGCCTTGCTGTTCCCCCGACCCCGACGGTGTTCCCGGGAGATCGAGACTGTCGAAAGAAGCTGGCATTCCTACGGAATGAAACATAAAAAGAAGTAGTACAAATTTGCAGCTACCGTTACCTTCGAAGTCCTTTAACGCACGAAAAGTATTATCGAAAATTGGGGAGGGAATTTGTGAGGGAATCGGCGTGTCACGTGACTTCTATTTTCTCGCTTAATTTAGCTGGAAAACTGAATGGTTGTAAGGTCACGTGACGTCAGGTCACGTGATGTCAATTTCCCCCGCTAAATTTAGCGGGGAAATTAAATTTGTTTCTCAGTCACAAGACGTGAATTTTCTTGCTAAATTTAGCGGGTAATTGAATTGGTGTATTGGTCACGTGACGTCAATTTCCCGCTGAATTTAGCGGGGAAACTGAATTGATGTTTTGTCCACAATACGTGGAATTTCCCGCTAAATTTAGCGGGTAAATTGAGTTGACGCATTTGTACCGTGTCGTCAATTTCCCAAAGATTTATAGGTCACGTGACGTCAGGTGACATCATGTCACGCAACTTCCGCGTCAAATTTAGTGGGGAAACTGAATTGATGTATAGGTCACGTGATGTTCATTTTCCCGCTATATTTAGCGGAAAAAGTGAATTAGTCTGTCTGACCCGTGACGTCAAGTCACGTGACACCAATTTTCCTGGTAAAATTAGCTGAGGAACTAAATTGTGGTTTAGGTCTCGTGGTATCACTTTTCCCGCTAAATTTAGCGGGAAATACAAGGACAGACGGACTGAATTTCGGGATTGAGGGCGGCGTTGAAAAGCATTTTATGTTTTACAACATTTAGTGTTTTCTTTTGGTGGCCTCTCCTAATTTCCTTCCATTTCTTCTTTTGTTTTCGTTTTGAGCCTGGATCTTTAATTCTGGCTTGTTTCCTGATCTGTGTTCGGTCACCTCCGGTTGAAATTTGCCATCGCTTAACTTTGCGCTTGGGTGTGCCGATTCCTGTTCTCGTAAAGAAATTAACATTTTAGAAAATCATTAGTTTAGGATGTTCTGGTATAAGAATACCTGAACACGTCGCTTGTCTTGTTTGTTTAGGTTTTTATTTTACCCTGACTGCCACGAAGAGGCTCTTTCATTCATTTAAAAATCAATCTCTGTGTGTGTGTGTGTGTGTGTGTGTGTGTGTGTGTGTGTGTGTGTGTGTGTGTGTGCGTGGTGCGTGTGTGTGTGTGTGTGTGTGTGTGTGTGTGTGTGTGTGTGTGTGTGTGTGTGTGTGTGTGTGTGCGTGTGTGTGTGTGTGTTTTACGTTGGGCATCACCACTGATTCTTGCTAGCTGACTCATTTATTAATTTTAGGCGTCTACTGTTTTATATGCGTAAAACATGTTCCTACAAATGTTTTTTTTTTTTTTAGAGATGTGCTTTTTGAGCGTATGACTGGCTATAGAACCACGGGCACGCTGGTGAGTTTGTTCACCCAGTTGAAAAGGACGGGGTCCATGCGTACCGGAGATGCCAAGTCGGTGAGAGTGAACCACGAGCACGTCGTGAAAGTGGCCGAGATGCAGCACGTGATGCAGCTGCTGCATAGCTCGGTAATGCAGACGAGAGAAGACAACGATGAAGCCAAGAGGGACAGGGAACTCGGAGACAAGCTGGCCATTCTCCTCGGAGACTTTTTCTGGGCTCTTGCCTTTAAGGAGGTCGCAGATATCCAGGACATGGCTGCAAGTATATAATTAGCTGAGTATACACCCCTCGCGATCATGACACGAGATGACAGCGCATTAGCACGCATAACGGCCACACGTATTAATCGCGTAATCTGAAATTGCGTACGTTTTTTTTATAATTTCAAATTGCATGCGTATTATTAATTCAATGCTCCATTGTGTACAGACCATATAATTGCAGTTCATGTATCATATATCCTATTCATTGAGTTTGAAGCAGTCAGTTCCAGAATATCTTCAAATTAATTTCATTAAACCTGACGTCTGCGGCGGTCGATAGCTTTCTTCTGAACGAATAATTTTTCTTCTTAAGTGGTTCTTTTTTTATATTATTTTCAGTTGTTTGTGAATCACCCCATAGATTTCAATGATTGAAAATATCTTGGAGTGCGGTATTTTATCCGCATCTGACGTACAATCACCAGGCGAAACTTTTGGCTGAAAAACAAAATTTTTTCTTAGATAGTATGCACACAGCGACTGGCGTGCACGTGATGCATACTCCGCTTTTGGTGCATATTCCTTGCTTGGTGCATATTGAGCACATAAGGGTACTCTCTTACACAACATTTTGAAAAAACTCCCGCTTTATTAGCGAACGTAGCAGCTTGTATCACAGAGCAATTGTCGTTAACATAATTTATCTGTCACAAAATTTGTCCTGTCCCGTTATAATGAGTGATGTGAAGAAGCAAACCCTTATTTAGTCTGCAGATGTGCATAGCCTATAACCCGTAAAAGCTTAGGTTTCAAACAGGAATAGTCCGCGGACCGTAGTCCGGCAAATACGTACAATATATTTAAATAAACCTTTATTGTCTTTTTTGCTTTAACAAATGAGTAAATCTTATCACGCGTATAGTGTTTTGCCTTTTAACCAAAAACAAAAGCCACACAATGGCAACATGCCCTTCTCATCTTCTGCAAGAAATAATGAGTAACAAAAGCCTCGAACACAAGAATAAAAGAACAAAAACACAAAGCGACAAGTGAGGAATGACAATACAAATTAGATTTAGCATGCACAATAGACCACTTTCAAAAGTTCATCAAGCAGCATTGGCGGTCGCCATTGCTTGGACACGAAGCTCGTGATTGGATCCGAGTTCTCCCCGAACACTGACGTAGCTTTCGTGGTGGATACGAGCCGAGCCGAGTTCACGCCGAACGCTGACGGAACTCTCGTGTCCAATACACGCACGGAGTACCTGCCCAAGCAACGGTGGACAGGCAAGGGAACACACTTTTGAAGAGTCGTTTTTCCACCGAACTGTACGCTTTCAGATTCACCGATTCACTCTGACTACCATACAGTACTGAAATAGAAAATAACATTTGTTAGTTCGATACGATTACCTCAACACTCAGCACGCTTATTCATTATTCGTAATTGATTCAGATTGTTTGGGAACCTTGCGTGAGGAATACCATTTATTTATATACCCTGAATGATGACGTTGGTATTTTACTGATGGTGAATTTATCTCGAACTTTGTATATTTCCAAACCTTCAGGTACTTTCGACTTTTGCCAGGGGTATTGAATCTTTCGCCGCCAGCAGTTTCGAAGAAATTCCAGACTGTGTGACCACCGAGTGGTGGAAGGACTTCACTCCGCGGCAATGTTCCTGGCTTCCAAGTGCATTCGAATGCTCACTCCTGGTGGCTGGTGTTGATTGTCCAGAAGAACGTGCTGAAGCTCGGAAATGTGGGACTAACCTTGTTTTAGCAATGCAGGTAAGTCTTCTCTGTTATCGTGTACCGTTGCGATGCTGGGTGTGCGGAGGTAAACAAAAACAAGTAATTGCCCTACTTCAGAGTGGAGTATGTTAATACCGGTTGGCTATTGTTTTTGCTGGTTTTGAGGACCATCAGTGAATGCCGCATGCTTTAAAAGCCTCACAGCCGAGGACTAACCGCGGTACGTCTCGAAATTTACTCATACTAAATCGACACACCTTGGGTGAAAATAAAGAGCACTTGTTCATCAAAGAAATTATAAAATCTGCCGAAGGTATCGTGGGCACATCTTCAAGACTACCTATTCAACTAGCATGGTGCAGCCTGGGAGCGATTGAACAGAGAGAAATATCTAAACTAGTTCAACTACTTCATGAGCGCCAAGGCATCGGAGGTGGGCACCCACCTCCCACAGGTGCTGGAGATGCGCGCCGAGCTTCTTTGCAGGGGGCGCCGAGCTCGACAATTCTCCTAAAGTTTATATCACGCTACCTTTAGCGCGACAAGTCACTGTAATGCACAGTTCTAGTGTTCTGACTTCCTTGCTTTGGTAAGGTTCGTTTCCTAGAGCACCGTGCACATTACATTTGTATTGCCGTAATGGCCCATCGCTGTACGGAGAGGGTCAATCCATGCGCGGCGGCGGCGGCACCGCAATCTCCCGTTCTCGCGTTGCGTCATCTGTCTGCAGCATACTAGCACGGCCTGCCAATGCCATCGTCCTGGGATCTAGCAGGTTCGGCGGCGTCGGTGGCGTATTTCGTCTCCAGATAATCGAAATAACTTCACTCGTGACAATATTTTTCATGGCGGTACGCATCGGCAACTTTAAAGCACGACACTAGGGCATTTCTAGAGCGTATCTCTCACGCGATTCCTCGCTTGGGAACTAAGAGTCGTCATGCAACCACCTAAGCACAAAGTGAGCCGCACACCTTGTATCGTAAGAATACAAATTTCCGTTGTTTCTCAATTGTCACTGAATAAATAATCGTTCGAAGGGTCTACACCCAAACCCAATATAGGTTTTCTCGATTTGGACAATGCAACAAGCAATCTAATTGGAAATATTATTGGAAACCTGAAATAAATTCGGAAAACCTGAAATTAAAATAAATTCAGCAATTTTTTTGTTATATAATCTAGATAGCGAAAAGTTATATTAGATTTTCGGGGTAGGGATATATATCCTAAAAATCCTAAAATAACTGCTGCTTCCAGTAAATATTCCTATTGTCTGGCAGCTTAAAA
Source organism: Ixodes ricinus (assembly GCA_037355805.1). Taxonomy (NCBI): domain Eukaryota; kingdom Metazoa; phylum Arthropoda; class Arachnida; order Ixodida; family Ixodidae; genus Ixodes; species Ixodes ricinus. Next base: position 24,763 of record JAZHYW010000148.1, read on the forward strand.
AACGCAGGGCGTGCCGACTCCGGAGCATCTCATTAGGGCTTCAGCAGCCAATCTGATGGCGGCATTACCCAATAAGAAGGCCGAAGAACCCATCACGAGGCAAGAAGCGCATACAGCATAAACCGAGCTCCCTGCTTTTTAAATCTCTGATGGGACTGTAGTTATTTTTTTCCGAGCTGCATAATGCGTGCAAATTGTGCAAGTTAAAATTGTTTTGTAAGTGCAATGTTAGAGTGGAACTAATTTTATTGTCATCTTCTTCAGGCAAGGGAGATCATAAACCACTTCCTGAAAAACCAAGGCCAGATGTCTCAAATGAGTGTCGAAGAAGTTTCTCTGATGGCATTGAAGTTTGGGTGTTTAACACAAGCTTCTCTCTCATCATCAAAAGTTTGCGAAGTAAGTTTTCTGATTAAAGTGGGGATTTTCGTTAACATAGTAGCGTGAAAAGTGTTTTATATTTCAATTTAATGCGGGTGCATGGGCATTTGATTATTTTTTATTACAAATAATCATACCCGTTATGAAGCTGTTTAGAAAGCTTGGTTTGAGTTATACATGACAATGCCCCGCATTCCAACTAAGTTCAATACACGTTAGAGGTAATAAGCTATAAAATGCAAATATTATTGCTCTCGCGATAAACATACTCGATTATGTTAGCTAATTCAAGTTCTTAAGTAACGTGATCATTGCCGCTAGCGGCTTGTCTTATTATCGCGTGCATATTTACTAACAACATGAATAGCTTCGACCTTTGTTCTTAACTACAAATAATCTGTTTGGTTTTAATCATAGGAGCAAAAGCCATTCATACTTCCTCTCAATCGCAACTGAGTGTAGCTTTTGTGGATTTCTTCAAAATATAAGCGATCGTAAAGCAGTGGCTCTCAAAAGTTTGCTTGTTTTTGTATTGTACTTGACAACATTTTCTTTCCGATACAAAAATACGCAGATCTCATTTTCGATATTCATTTGACTTTGGAATGTTCGTGGGGCAGGACATTGCCCAAGCCTTGCCGGTTCCTTCTTATTTTTCAGTCTCGGACGGGGGTCCCAAAGCCCTTGATTGTCCCAAACTTAAGATTTGCTTAAGCTTAATGTGTCACACACAAAAAAAGCAAAACAAACTAAGCTATTTTTTAAAATCCTGGTTGAATTAATGTTGCTTAGTTTTCTACCTTGCACTCTTTCTGAGTATGGAATCTTCCTTATCTTTACATTCATTTTTATATCTATACATGGTAATACAATGGGCAGTACGTGATGTACGTTTCTAGACATAAATTAGATGGGGACAGAGCAAGAAGCTGTCGACAGAAAAAGAGGGTATCATGAACACTTAAAAATAGTAAATATATCTTCTAATTTAATTACTTCAAAAGTTATCCAATTACTCTTTTCAATACTACGAAGGAAAAGTAATTAAACTATAACATTTCTTTGAAATGTAATTGATTTAAATAATTTGAACACATATAAGATAAGGGTCTTCAGTTTAATCCTAAATTCTTCAACATCTGTTTCGCTATGAAGCGCCTCCTAGGGATATAGGTTTTCAAACATAAATCATTAGAAAGAGAGCATGATTCTGAAGCAGAATCTAAACTACGGGAGTTATAGAACAATCATGAATCTTAATATGGTGCTGCGCAATTCGATTCGAAGCACTATTCGGGCACCCCTGGAAAAGTACTATGTTGTTAACATTTCTGACCTCCTGATTTAGAAAATGATTACGTCGTCTTTAATTTCCCCCTAGGTGAATAAACAAGAAATGGGCAAGTTTCACGATCTGCTAAGCACGTGCTCCGAAGAAATACTTGAATACATCGACGGCTGCGAAGAATCAAATGAAAGAAACAGTATGCGAACCATAATGACGTGTCTAAAAAATCCTAAAGAGAAATATGGATATTAACTTATATCAGTTTAGAGAGTAAATAAATATGCTTATAACTCGAGAAAAGTCTTAAAACAAGTCAAAAAGCGGCCTGCGTTTTACTATATAATAAAAACAAAAATAAAGCAATAGTGCAATCTTGCAAGTATTCTGAAGACCCATCATGCAATTATACCGATCATACGTAACCAAAAACGCGGTTGTGCAATCAAGCCTTATGAATATGTTTGCAAATGTAGAATACGTACAATCCTATCCAGCACAGTTCACCTGCCACAGATATAGTAAAAATATGAGGACATTCGTTCGAAATGCTTAAATTATTGGCGGCACAATACTTAGGTTATACCTGACAAAATATCCATACGTAGAACACGTTTTTGTGTTGGCAAATCTCGGAGTAATATCGTTCATGTGCCTGGATTTGCACCGGCACTCCCGACGTGATAATCATTGTTTGTCAGCATTGTCATAACATTTCCTATGCTAGCCAGTAGCATTGTGGTACCGTCCTGGGATTGTGGTGCAATTTATCACGCAGTCATATAACTGAGCGACTTAATTTTCACAAAGAGCACACGCTCTTTATAACGTAGAATACAATTTTGGGTGAGTATATCTGGGTGAAAATCCAAGGCGCGAAAGTGAGATGTAAAAACGACAAGCCAAAGTGTGATTGCTAAAGCGTTACGACCAAGAAAAACGGAAATGACGTCGAAAGACACGTGACATTTAATGTCAATATTCACATGACCCGAAAACGTGCTCAGGTCACGTACCGTCATCAGGTCGATGCTGTGTTACGTGTGTCGTAATCACGTTGTTTTTTAATCAAAATCGTGTGATTTCTGACATCGTACACACTACTTGTGTATTGCGTGTGTTCGATGTGATTCTCACATCGTACACACGCAATACACACTGCCTTGAAGTCGCAGCATGAATCACGGTACATAAATGATTGCACCAAGAATTGCCAACCTTAAAGTGTAGACAACGTATGACCATTTTGGGAGGTATCACTAAAGTACTCCCGCAATTGTTTTCTCTTGACATCAGTTGAGAAACTGCAGAAAAAACCACGGCCTCGTTTGGAATGGTTTAAAAAAGGATAACAAAAGTTATATGCCAAAACTCATGGCTGAAAAAAAATATTTTTAAGGCGAATGCGCCAATTGCCACTTTTCATGGAAATTAACAGGGAACCGTTTCAGATATTTTAGTCGAAAACGCATTTTGATTTCGCAAATTTTCAAGTTTTTAACAAATGAGAAATCTTTTGAGAGATCTTTTCTGAAAAATAAGGCATGAGCTATTGAAATATTGCGTACAGAAGCATAACAATTGTACGTTTTTATCGAAATTATACAACAGATATATCCAAAACAAAAGCAACCTTGACACATAATAAATTAAAAGAGTGTCAAAAATAAAGAAATAAAGCTGTACGGCTGTTTGCTGCACAACAACAAGACACCCAAGATCTCTGGAAGCTCAGATACTTCTCGAGGAACACCAACTGTACGTGTTGCTAATTGTATACATGGTAAACTTTTAGAAAAAAGTTCGAATGGCTTACTGACTAAAAGCTCGTAACTGCTTGTCACAACATTCACTAGGTTCTTAGTAACTGAAGTTAGTGATGGTCAAGTTATTAACGTCACTATCTCAAGAGGCTAGTAATGGTTACTAACCAACCTGAACCTTTCACTACATTCAGCTAGTAACTGGCACTAACTCTCACAAGTCCTTCACTCTAAGAAAAAAACGGAGTAGTAGTTTCATCATAAAAGGAGGAACAGCAATGTCCAATATCTTAATTTACAAAAGGACTAAATTTCCGAATACCTCGTACGCGAAAGATCGGAGTGTTTGCGTGTAGAGTTTCGGCACCTAGGGCAACGTAGTGTGATTAATTTACCTTCCACCAGATGGCACTCAAAATTAAAAAAGTCGGACCTGCGTTGCTTGCATTTACGTTGCCATTCCAGCACTAAGTTCACAGACTCGCTGAAATATGCGGCACAATGCACTGACGTATACAAACCACACACAAACAACAGCAAACCACTATAGCCGTGTTAGAAAACAAGTTCAGATCTTTCTCAAAAAAAGGCCAGTGCAGTACAAGACAAATTAATACAGGCTTACTCAAACATGGAAACATTCGGAGGACAGAATGTGGTAAAGAGGGACAAATGTACCCAAACAGGTGCTAAGCAGCTTTCCACCCTCTTCAAAGATATAATTTTGAAACACTGCTTCGACGAGAGGTCACTGATTCTGCAATGGATGGTCGGCGTCGTTTCATAGTTGCCTACATAAAGGCCGGATTCTTATGAACAAAGCTTATGCACCCGGCTTTTGGTATATGAGTGCCAATAATAAACCTACTGGTAATAGTAAAGTTTGGTGCCATCTACTGGAGCTTTGCGTGCAAATCTCGGGCCACAAGACTCGAAAATGGTGGCCTGCCTATGACATCTTAGTGTTCCTCTAATGCGCTGAAGTGACAATAAAGAGAAAATACAAAAAAATAATAATATTCAGCCTCTGCTCGAGCAATTTATTTTTGATGCCTTCAATACCGCCTCTCATGTTGATCATAATAAGCCACCGATGTGTCACAATAATTGAGTAGGGATGCCTCTTAATTTCAACATACATTGCCAAAATTAAAAGGAATGTGTGAAAAAAAGTGCTCGCACAATGAAGCACCACGAACATTGATACTCGAGAGTGGAATCTACAGTCGAACTCTGTTGAGTCACGTGCCCTAAATTTTGCTCTATGCAGGTAGCTTTCCTGTCGCAAATGACTTAGCTTTCATATCATATGCTGGGGAACATATGGGGAACAAAACAATGTCATAGACAAGAGTGTAAGGATGGTATATCAGCAGTTCAGTGAAGGACGGCAGCCGGTTACAAATGAACAGCATGGACACGTTTGTCCAACTGTAGTCATGCCAGTGAATATTGCACGTGTTGAGCAAGTCATGATTGATAACAGACAGACAACAGTGCAGGACGTTGCAGCCAATGTGAATATTAGTGTCGGCCTTCCTGTGACAAACATTCACATGCACCTATTGTCTCGAAATCCCTCTGCAAGGTGGGTTCGTCTACAACTGACATTTTATCGGGGCCTCGCATGCATGATGATGGGTGATGAGCTCATGATTCAGTTTAGATTTGAGGTTTATGCAATATTTGTGACTAGTCATCAGATGCTATGAAACATGCGTGCACCATTCACCCTTGAGATTAAGAGCGACAGCATGGAGGGGCAAGACAAGGGCTCCCCGCCACCCGAGAAAAGCAAAGCGCAACTGCGTCTGGCAGCAAGGCGATGGGAACCGTCTTGTGGGGCATGCAACCTGTCGCCCATGTGTATTTTCTAAAAAATGGACGCAATTAGTGCCCAGTATTACTGAGCTATACTGATTATTAATGTCATGCGACATGCCGTTCGCAAAAATAAGGCCTGGAATGTTATCTCGAAAAGTATTTTTTGCTCCATGATAGTGCCCAACCACACGGGCTCAATTTGACAGCAGCAACTCTGGCTGAAATATACTTGGAGAATTTTTGGCCTCGTGCGACTTACACCCCGAAGTTAGCTCCCCGTGATTACCGCATCCTTAGGAAGGTTAAACGGCTCAACACTTGGGGTAAAAAACACTTTGATTGCGTTCGTTTGGCCTTTAGAATAACAGATATTACAATTACGTTTCAGTCCAACGTGCCGGGAAGCCATAAAAGTAATTCAAAATAGGCGAGCCCCGCTTCGCTAGCCTTGGGCAGCCATAAGATCCGTCGATGACGTCACATACAGTGGCGATCTTTCGCGTTTAACAATATTTGCGCAGCAAATTGTCTGGGTATTCAAGTTCATAAAATAAAAAGACTAGATTTTGCTTCGAATTTTTTTTCTCAAAAACTTCTTCACCTTTTTTTTAAACAGTATCTGAGAGGGAAAAAATTCCAGACAGATGAAGCGCTACAGAAAGAGGACCTGCAATGGCTACGACAGCAGCCTAGTTCTTTCTACGCCAAAGGCATCAGGGCGCTGCTGAAATGGTGCATGTGGTGCCTGGACACTCACGGGGAATAATATTTTGAAAAGCTTACTTAGTGGATGCGTGTCGAATTTTTCATATCCTCTGTAGGAATGAAAGATCTGCTTAGCCTTACTACCAATGTGAAGTCAAACTTTTTTGATGAGCTAGAGGTATTTTTCAGGTAGAGCTTTCTGAAATGCAGATTTTGTCTAAGTTTATAAAGACAAATAATTAATGACACATATAATCTCTGTACACAATTGCTTATTTGTTCCGCAGTCATCACCAAGAGTAATTCTTGCCATAAGAAAAAAATAAAAGTGTAAGGTTAATTCAACAAAAGACAGAGTTGAGCTTACCAACAAATCAGCACCAGCACACAATATTCTAATAGTCCATGCACCTTGCTTTTAATAATACAATCTCCCTTTTATCGTTTGTTTAATTTGTGAAATGGCGACAGCAGAGGCAGTCAGATGAGACAGTTTGCTGTTTATCTGACTGCCTCGGTTTCAGTGAGGATAATAAGGAAGCCGTATCTTCTACGCATTGAGCAATGTCATAGCAGGCACGCTCGGCCGCACATTAAATTCGGCCAAAATCTATCGAAAGTTACGTCTGGCCTAATGATTACATATCTCACGTGCGCACTAAATAAGCACGAATCCAGTCCTCAGCGCGATAACAGCGCTAAAGCTTGCAGTTCCAAGCACGCACAGCTGTCGAGGTCCGAGTGAGCCCAAGCCAACACGATGAAAGCTAACAATGTAGCGCTGCGCGCCGGATAACGACATATCAGTTGATTAAAATCACGCTGAAATAAAACTTACGTCACATGCAGTTAAGGAATGAAACAAGTGAGATTTATTAGCCAATTTTCTCATCACGAAACAGTTTGCTGAACCGACACCACCACTCCGATCTACTCCGATTAACTTCGATCCGCCACTCCGCCATTCCGCGGATGCCCCATGAAAAATTAAGTAAGAAAAAAACCTATAAATTAAATATTTCGTTCATTTGTATGAATAAGCTGCTGTGGATCCTTCAAAAAACGCAAAATAAAGCCGAAAACACGACAGTCCTCCATTGAAAATTGAAGAGGAACCATCTCGTCAGTTTAGCAAATTTAGCGGGTCGTAACCGGTCGTTCACTCGAAGGAAGAGTTCGCGGTGCTCCACATCGATGGCGACACAAAAAAAAAAAGAAAACCAAGGGGGTACAGTCTGGTCGCTCATTTTGCTCTCATTTCCGCATTTGCTTACCTTGCACCCTGCTTTATACTTCGATCGTCCTTAAGCTGAGACTACGGAGGAAGATACGTCCTCCCTGGATCAGTCACACGCCTCTCTTTCGCCACGTGATCACGCTCCCGCCATGCCCACTCGCAGAGAGCCGGATCAGATGATAAGAGAGAGGCGGCTGATTGGTCCGGTGGACATGTAGCTCCCACCGCAGTCACAGCTTAGGGGCGACCAGAGTATAGAGGCAGCGCAGAAAATGCCTTTCATACATAATCCTAAAGAACATCTTGTAAAACTATTCTACTAAAAAAGCTAATAAAGATACCTTAAAGCGCATCTTTTAACAACCTGCCGCTGTGAATCGAAGAGCACTTTGTGTGGGCGTTTGCAGGATTTCTTTTTCATTTGCGCAAATTTCCGCTTTGGCGCCAATCATTTATTTAATTTTAAAATAGAGGGGCCACCATGTTGTGTAGTAGCCAATTGTTTTCGTGTTTTTTTTTCTGAATTAACAGCACAGATATGACAAGACGAACTTTTAGCGATAAAGTTTTATAAGCGTGTTCGTCAATCATAAAGTGCGATGTTAAGGGTAGTGAAAATATAACTAATGACAATATGATTACCTGCCTGCTTTCTTAACAAACTGGTATTTCGTCAAATATGTTTTTAACGCGATAAAGCTATTTAACTGTCGGAAGGAGTAACGAAAGCTCCTAAAATTGTGCTCACAATGCCCCGACTTTACCTTTTCCAGCTTTTTCGAGTAGCGGGTGCAATCTGAGAAGTGTTCTGCAAACTAAAAATGAGGGGCAACCTAACATGCCTCCGCCCGTCAGAACACATTGGCATCGTGCTGTTCCGTCTTTCATTGGTCTTTATACCCCATACTACCGATGCTCCGAAAAAAATGTAAAAAAATATATTAAATACGCGTTAAAGTTTTTGCTGAATATGTTGATCGTCCGTAACGTTGCCTTCAGAAAGTCGTGACAGTGCGAAGCAAGATCAGAGGAGAGGGCTTGCGCCTGCGCAGAGGCTTACGAGAAAAGTCCATCATCGGCGCAACTGCAGTCAGTGATAGGTTAAAATCAAAGTGGAAACTCCTCCCTCCCTTTCCCCCTTAGCAGAGCAAACGCTGGAGAGGAACTGGCTTCCTCTCAACCATTCGGTCTCCTTAAGTGGAAAGAGGTGAGAGGAGCTTCCACTTTACTCTTCACTTGTCACCGACTGTATGTGGCAGACAGAATGAAAAGGAAACTTTAACACCGTTTTCTGAAAACTCCATAATAACAGGAGCCATAGCGATACAATCACAGGTTAAGCACACCTAAGCTCGTATAAGTAAACGCAGGCAGTTAACGATGTGCGCAACAGCTACGATAGGAACTCGTATATAAAAAAAGCACTTAACCCATTAAACGCCGCTACCTTTTCTACTGCATGAATCATTAAAAGTTTTAGCAGTTTATCAGAAAGTGTAATGTCACACTTCTGTGCAAAATTTTATTGGTATTGCAATAATGGGTTTTTAGAAACATGACGGTTCCCAAATGGGAAAATTGGCCAGAATCGAGATACATTCAGTTGATTGGAGAAGTCAGTCACGACAGTATGCATATTGTTCCGCTCAACCTACTTGTGGAACTGCTCTGAGCAGTGGATGTGCAGGGAGACTTCACACTTTCTGCACATCATTCAGGAGTTGTTTTTTTTGTTTTGTTTTTCTTGCAAAGCCGGCAGAGTCTTTGCTTTCCGAATGGAACCATGTGATGGACACTTCTTTTAGTGTTCCAGAAGTGCAGGGTTCCAGATGGCCCTGGTAATTCTTGTTATGGGGCAACTTCGCCTAAAAGGCCTGGTACAATGAGTCGCACAAACTGCAATCGGTCATGTTGAGGCTCACTCTGCAGGTCCGCGTGCAGCCTCCATGCTGCCACTCGCAGCGATACAAGCAGATTGGAAACAATGGCCTATACCATTTCTTACTACGAAGAGTGGGCCTGTAGTCATTAATAAAAGTATAAAGCAAATCAACGCCACCCATGTGCTGGTTGTATCGCTGGATGAGTTTGGGCTGTTCGGCTTGAATTCTCTTGCGCTGTGTTCGACTGTAGCGGGTCGTGCTCACCATAGGATGAACACTGTCATAGTTAGTTGCCACACACACGCATTTGTTATCGTTTCATTTGGCGGCAAGCACTTCTCAGTCGCAACGCAAGTCAAACTCTCCGCGACCTTTCTTGCTGAGTAGCTTGGTGTCTTCAAAGGGACACTTTCTTAGCCTCGCTTTTCTTGTTGTCCCTGTCGCTGGGAAGCCCAAGTGTTTCAGCTCTAGCAGAAGGCTGTGTGATGTGAAGAAGTTGTACATGAACACGGAGTGATCAATGAACATAGAAACAGATTTCAATGCAGAAAGTACCACACGGCTGCCCAAAGGCTCTGTGGATGATGCTTCACCATTCTTTCCACAGTAGATATCAATCTGAAAAGGATATGCCGATAAAGACCACAAGGCCCACTGCTTATACCCAATATAAATGGGCTTCCTTTGATGAACATCTTGCAGCTGTGCCGTTCTATGTAAGGCACCATTTTCTCATCCACACTGAACTCCGTTGCAAATACACCGAACTGCATCAGGTTTTTGTTGACTGCTCGCAGAAGCGGACGAACCTTCAAAATGTTATCGTGCTTGTTCAGTGTTTCCTTGTTGGCTGCGTGCAGGTACCTCTTTATCTGCAGAAACTTGATCCGGCTTATCACTCTTCCAACGAGAAGCACGCTCACGTATTCTACTTTGGACCAGTACAAATTCTCTCGCGATAACGAGTGGTAGCCAGTATACTCAGGAATTTGTAGAGGTCTGTTTTAGTGAGAGTGAACTGGTGATCATTCCTCTGGAGGGCACATCTATTAGTCTCGGTGATGAGGAGATCCACCACTCCTTCATTAAGTAACATCTTGAAGAGGTGTACAAGCTCCATATCTATCAAATTGGGATGCAGGACGCGAGGAAATTCAGGCACAGTTGGAGTGATTGGGCCTGAGAAGATCTCATGAACCTGCCAGTGTAGTACATCTGCCGTTTTTTCTTTTTATTTGCTGGCTGTTTAACCGTTCGGTCATCAACGTTTGGAGATTGCAATTGAACTTCGCCGGCGACATCTCAAGGCAGTGTAGATATTAGCAACATATCAGCGTTTTCCTCTTCCTCGTCGGTCCAAGGATCATCTCCATTTGATGGTGGCAGGATTACCAAGTCGGCACTTTCTTTTTAATCGTCATCTAGAACCACTTGAACTGCCTCTTCAAGTGTCAAGCACCACCGGCGTGACATCTGTAACACGAGTATTCTTGTTGTAATTATTCCTAATCACTACCCCTGCCTGAACGCTGAACCGAGGTACCGCCACCACAGCATACAATATCCGCCATAGTTCCCTTTCGGGAACATCGAACATAACAAGCCTCCAACATGCACAATACCTTTGTCTCCACAAATTCAACTTTATAAAAGGAATATTACATGTTTTGGGGACGAAATGTTAAAATATAGAACATTTTAGGCCTTCAACATACTTCTGATGCCGATTAGTGTCCGGACTGACGAAGGCAAACGCAGGAAGGCACAAAAGACCAAGAGAAAGCGTGACTCAGAAGAAAACTAAACTATAACATTGGAACGAAAAGTTACCTTCTGAATTATTTATCCTTTTAGAACATCGCAAGCATTAACTTTAAGAGCTTTAAAGTAAAAGTGAAAAAACTGGAAGCTGTTTTCAATCGCAGGTTTTTGTTCCCAAATGGGAACAGTGGCCCCGAATGGGTTAAGGGAACGATGTTAACGCTGCTGATTGTGAACAGCGCCGAATTCTTAGTGACTGCGCCATAAACGCTTAAGTAATATGGCATCGTATTGGAGCACGAAGGAAAACAAATCCGCTGCGTTAAATATCGAAAACGAGTTCATTTCATTTTTTTCTGAATGCGACTATAATATTGTACGCAGATATTGTGACCTGCACTTGTGCCACATATTTTCATGTGGAGAACACACAAAAACTTAACCGTGTCTGTAACTTTCGGTTAAGCCATGACGTCGTCTCACGATTGAACGAGCATTCTCTTTTTAAGGGGAGGGGGAACTGACTGACGCCAATATATGGTCATACCTACCGCGAGCCTTTCCGGGTTCTAACTAACGTCCAGGGTCTTGCACTCGAAGCGGCAACGCAGTCGCACAGTAGAACGAGGTTGCTGGCGCAGTTGAATGTACGATGAAAGAAGTTCGATAGGGAATAAAAACGGAACACACAACACATGGAAATCGCACTACGTTCTTATCTGCCCATTTAACGTTAATCTTCCCAGAGCCTGTTCTCGAAAGTAATGCGTACGCACATCCTCGAGATCAACGCTTAAAATGCGTCAATTCTTGGAAGAAAGGAAACGGATTGGTTGGGTGATATTGAGAGTTTTTACCGATTGCGAACGGCGACTCAACACGCCGTCTAACCGGTCGCACCGTCGCACTCTATAAAACATCCGAATAATAGAGGCCGAACACCGAGACACTGTTCTGTGTCTACCGCTCTGCACCACCATGAAGGGCTGCGAGTTGTTCTTCGCTGGGGTAGTGATCTTGGAGCTCCTGGCCCCCAAAGTGGAGTCGCGGTGCCCCAGCAACGACGGGACCACCCGCGACTGTTCCTTCACGACTTGCTCAGCGAGCAAGTGCGCGGCCCAAATCTTGGAGTGCGGTCCAAAATGCTGCGGCGGATTTTGGCGCGTCAAGGGTATGGAATTTTCCCTATAGTATTGTTTCCACGGGCACGCAATAATGTACTATATACAGAGACACGGTACTTGCTTTAATTTGGTTTGGCGTTGCTGGGTAAAATCGGGCAGATATTTGCCATTAAATTTCTAACACTCAATCGCATCAACTTGATTAATATTAATTACAAATCACGTTCGAAAATTTTCGTGTTGTAATTGGTATTTCAAAAAATCTGAATGAAAATCATTATGGTTCGTTTTCTGAATCATTCGAAAAACACGCAAAAAAAAAGGCCCATACATTGTACTCGGCAAAATCTGGAGCCTGCCCCTATCTGATACAAAGTAAACAGTATTTTTGTAGTCGGTATGTGAAATTCGAAATCATCACCATGGGTATCTTATTGCGAAAACAAAATCAGCTACAAAATTTAGCTTCGTGTTCTGTAGGGTCTTATCAAAATAAAAGTCACGTTAGCATATCTTAGCCATAAATACTCGCGAAACGACTAAAACATCGACCTTTTGTCTTGAAACAGGGCTCACTGCCCTTTATTTCGCGTAAGACTTCGTCATCGAATGTGACGTCGACAGGAAAACTGACGGTACCCTTTCTTTTCGCACGTGTCGGTCACCGGGAGAGTCGGGCCCTGCGTGCCCCTCGTGCTGCCGTCTGCCCCGTGTCCCCTCCCCCGAGGGCGGCTGTAGGAGCAGCCCCTCGCGCATCACTTGCGCCTACGTCCACTGCTCTAGGGGTCCCTGTTGCATGGATGCCTGTGGAAGGCATCACTGCCGGAAGGTGCGCAGTTGAATTGACCTGCACTCTTAAAAAAAAGGTCGTTATCAGGGGTGGCCAAACTGCGGCTAGCGCCTCCCTGGAAAGCGTGCCCCCCTTCCCCTCCTCTGTCCCAAAAACAAAACAAGTTCTAAAATAAAATGAAAAATAAAAACTCGCTTTCTTGTCAGCCGTGTGCAACTACTACGTACATAAAACTGGACTGCGTTTTGACACACAGTCGTGTCCATTGACCCTGTTTCATTTATTGTTATAGAAGGAATTTCGAACCCTGCACGCATAACGGGCGTCAGGGGGCAGTGGATGGCTGGTGAGCCATGCATTCATTTTCGCTTAGCGGTTGAAGAAACGTTCTGCTGCCAGGTGTTATTTGTTGATGTCGACAATCAAACATGTCCATTTTGGAAAGGACTTTTCCCTCCATATCGTTTCTTGATAAAAGTACCCTATTTTTTCCCCTGCGAATCTGAAGTTTTGTAGTATATCAATTTTCTGGTAAATAACGCAATCATCAGCGAATGGTCTAATTTTTGATTTAATTGATGATAGTAGGTAATTTATATATATTAGAACCAATAAAGGCCCGAGTGCACAACCTTTAGGGACAGCTGATGCCGCTGTAAAGGGACCCGAATTGCCTGAAAAGTGTAAGATTGCTGGTCTCTTGGGTTCTGAGATACCATAGTTTGAAATATGTATTGCACATATTTTGCCAAACTTCTTATATTTGTCATATATCTGTATAGTTTGTGGGCTTCATCGCCGCGCGAAACAACTCGCGCTTGGCGCTTGCGCAATGCGCGCGAGCCACGGACTTCCGGTCGTTGTAGCCCCTGTACAACGGGACTGGCACCTGGGGTCATGGCCCTTGCCCTTGGGGTCCATGGTCAGCCAGGACCAGGCGTTGCGCGACCGTGTCGCAGAGGTTGGCCGCCCGAGCCATCAGGTCCATGGACGTCGGGTCAGGCCCCTCTCCGGTCCCGCCTTAGTCTGCGGTGGTCCTGCGGCTCATGGCGAAAGCGAGCGCAGGACAAACGAAACAGAACAAAACACGAAAGAACGGAGGAAAAACACCCAATATACTACAGTATGCCCACTATGCACAACGGCCAAGCCCCGATGGCAAAGATGGCGTCCGGTGGCCGAAGCCTAGTCGAACGACCACGTAGGCCTATCGGGGATGGCGAAAGCGAGAAAAATCAGGCTAACACGCCTAAAACGGGCTAAAAGCCCGCGGTCCAACCCGCAGGGGAGCAGTAGGCCTCGCGTGGAGCGCCAAACAACGTAGGGTTCGGTGCTACTGCTCACCCGAAAGAAGGACCAACGAGGCAGATCTTAGAAAACACACACCTTTACTTTACGCTTGCGGTGGACGATCTCTGGCAGCCCGAGCCTCGATCGTGGCTCGCGCGCACGTTGCGCGCCAAGTGCCGAGCGCGAGTTGTTTTGCGCGGCGATGGGCCGCAAAGCCCACAAGGTTCAGCAATTCAATGCACTCTCTGCCTGTTCAAATATCGCACTTGTTTTGCAGCAACCCATCTGGTTGCTACATTGAAAAAATACCAATGACCTGTTTCTTGACAATGTCATAATGCGAAAACTTTATATTTGGAACAAAAATACCATAATACCTGAGTGTTGCTCTCCACGCTGATGTACTTCGACAATACCGAGTCTGCGAAACGACACAGGTGTTGTTAGGGCAGCTAAAAACAAGTTTTGTACGCACTTGGAAGTGGGCATGGGAGCTTCACATTCAATGTTGCTTATATTTACAATACAAAAGAGTCGTAAAAAAGAAATTGGTCACCGTTGAACACTGCGAAACGAGCCTCCTAGTATCCATAGGTTCTGCGAATATCCGTCGTGAAAAAATGTATACACATGCATCTAGATGCAGTAGATTTTGGAACACCGAGACACACAATATCTGTACAACATGTGGTGCCATAAGAGGTGCCACAAATTAAATAAATAAAACGTTTGTGTAAGCAGTAATATATACAGCAATTTTTATTACAATTTATAGCATCTAAGTTTTTAAGACCACTTGAGTGAACATAGAGCCCTGACCTGAAATTTTCAAAAGAATAATCGTCGCGGTAATTGAATACTTAAATAAGATCGAATAATTGGCATAGCCTCTAAAAAAATCACCTTCAATACAGTATATTAACATTGGTTCGTCAAATCTGTGTTAAAAGATAATTAATATATTTTAGTTAGTTAATCTACTGTGGCTTTACTGAAACCGCTGTTTAATGAGATATAAACTAATCCCTCGGAAAAAAATATTAAGTAGGAGTAATATTTGGTCAGCTTCTGCTTTTTCTTGCGAAAAATGTGTTAGTAACCGGCCAAGTGGAATTTAAAAAAAGACTGCCATAGAGCGATCGTAGAGGAGTGTGCGTCATTGGTTTGGCTTTTGTTTTGCTGTTGTTGTGTGTTCTGTTTGTATACGTCAGTACATTCTGTCTCATATTCCAGCAGGTCTGTGCACTTAGTGCAAGAATGGCAAGGCAAATGGAAGTGACGCAGGTCCGATATCTTTTTTTAATTTTTTTGATCACCGTCTGGTGGAAGCTACATCAATCAGACTACGTTGCTTGAGGTGCCGAAGCTCTGCACGAGAACACTGCCATTTTTCGTGTATGAGGTATGGGGAAATTTAGACATTTTGTGGAGTAATATGTTAGACATTTGTGTTCCTCCTTTTATGAAGAAAGTACTACTCCATTTTTTTCTTAGAATGTAGGTCTTGTGAGAGTTAGTGCCGGTTACTAGCTGAGGGTAGTGAAAGGTTTAGGTTGGTTAGTAACCGGTACTAGCTTCCTGAGTTAGTAACGTAACTATCTCGACCGTTACTTACTTCAGTTACTAAGAACCTAGTGAATGCTGTGACAATCAGTTACGAACTTTTAGTCAGTGAGCACTACGAAACTTTTTCTAAGAGCATACCATATGTACAATTAGTAACACACGTTGGTGTTCTTCGAGACGTCTGCGAGCTTCCAGAGATCTGGTGTAAGTTTTGTAGTGCAAAAACAGCCGTAGAGGTTTTATTTTTGACTTGCTTTTAATTTATTAAAGGGACCATGAAATGACCTTTTTACTTTTGCCAGATAACTTTTACATTAAACCTTCAACGTTCACTGAATGCCGAACAGGCATCTGTTTTCGTCTCGGTTCATTAACTTCTACACAAAAAAATAATGAAATATCGACTTTTTCGTTCTCTCCAACTGACCGCAAAACAAGTTGCGGCGTAATTTTGACGGTCGTGACGTACGCTGGGACAGGAACCGGAAGTTCTCTCGGCAGTAGAAGAATAGCCCCCATTAGCGGAGGCGAGTTGGGGGTGCGCCGGTAGGTTTTACTGCGCTGATGTCACCGACGTATTTTCTGAATCGGCGCCTCTCATCGCCGCGATAGCCATGGGCACATCGCAGCTGAGCGAAATTCAATGAGATATGTTACGCTAAAGCGACAGCATGGGACTAGTCTCATGCGCCGATATACCTGTTGGGAAGTGCGGCGAGTCTTCCGGTGAAGACTCCAGAAGTCAACCCAACTGTCATTGTTGGTAAAAGGCGGCCCGTGTCAGTCGTTTGCAAAGCGACGTAGATAGAAACAAATCGCCGAGGCGTTTTTCGTGGCCTCGGAGATGCAGGAGCAAGCCGACGTTAAAAAAGATACGTTTGAGCTACGACAGTGTCAGCAAGAGCCACGTAAATACCTGTTAACACACGGAGCGGGCGCGCGCGTTTGATAAAGGTGCTGTATTCGCGCTGTTGGTGAGCGCTCCGGGACCGATCTTTTACAATTGCAACTCGATACTGACGTGGCACTCGGCAAAAGAAGGTTGGCCCGGCATTGCACGTAGCTCCCACGAACTTTTATAGCTCGACAGTGACGTGCAGTCGTGTCAGAATAAAAATGGCATACTAATAACAAAGTGTACATACCGTGTTACGAAGGTAATCCATACGGCGTTTATTCGAGCTCTATATCACACAAAACAAGTAGATAGAATCGGCGAGACGACAGTGTTCGTCAACACTGCCTCGGAAAACAAGGAGATGACAAGGCGAAGAGATTGACCTCACCTGTTAATCTAAAATTGAGGTCAGCGATCAAACTTTAATACGGGAAGGGTCCACAAGGGTCCACAAGGGTCGCGCGGGCATATTCCATTCAGCACGCCAGCCGGTCGTGGGCACTGTCTTGGTCAAGTACCGTCGAAGCAACGCTGCGGAATGGCTGCTAGGCCTATCTGCCAAACTCGGTTGGTCGCGGGTCGGTGAATTCGTTGCCGTTTCAGCTTGTCTCGGGTGTTTGCGGATCCAGCGTTCTTGTTCGTCGTGGTCTGTTTCAAGTACTTTTTTCTTGCTGCTTGAAGTCGGGACGCGCGAGAAGAACACGTAAAAAAATAAACGTTCGTTGGTCGTCGTGATTACGGTGACCAAGTGACGCTGTCGGCCATGCTGATTTGATCGTAAAAAGGACAGCTCCGGAGCTGGCGGAGCTGGCTCTCAGCTTCGTTTACTACACAATAGATGGCGCTTGGCTCTCAGCATTATCAAATTTGGCAATTTTCGCCACACATCTCGAGTTATGCTACAAAATGTGAATCTGAATATTATTTAACAAAACTTTTAGGAAACATTTTCCGGCTATTTATTGTTTATGATCGCGGTGCTGGTGAGGTAGGCGCTTACCCAATAGGTGACGTGGATTCGGCTGACGTGCTGCAGTTCCGCGGATGCATAGCAGTGAAAAGGCAGAGAGCTTTCGAAGGAAAGAAGGCGCAAAAGAGTCAACTTTTCTTTTAAAAGTTCTATAGCAAAGAATTTTTTTGGCTCCCTCAGCTCCACCAGAGCAGCGCAAACCCTGTTACCGCTGCGCAGAACTCCACAATCCCGAAACGTGCGAGTCGCGCACCTCGAGGTGCAGCTTTTGCAAGAAAGTCGGTCACGTTGAAAAAGCATGCTTCAAGAAGAAAAACAGCAGCAGCTTATCGAAGGCAACTAGACGATTGCACGTTTTCGACTCCTCAGAAGAGCCACTCGATGTCGCGATTACGGAAGAGAGCATTTTGCATGACCTAAATGCAATGACAGGGGTGAGGAGAGCACCCCAGAAACATATGGTATCGTTGGACGTACAAGGCGTGCCACTGCTATTCGAGGTGGATTCAGGGGCAGCCTATTCTATCATCAATGAAGACACGTATCGGAAATCATGGCCCCGTGACCTGCCACCACTTCACCCCGCCAGCATTGCGCTGCGAACATGGTCAGGAGAAGGGTTGCAGCCACTAGGGACGGTTAACGTCAGCGTGCGCTTCAAGCAGCGCAGTGAAAAACTTCCTCTATTGATAATGAGCGGCCCAGGATGCAACCTCCTTGGTCGTAATTGGTTCGCCCCACTAGGCATTAGCCTCAGCGGCATTCACCAAGTACTTCACGAACAGAGCCTGGTAGGCATACTTGAACGTCACTCAGCAGTGTTTGATGGCAACCTAAATGGCTTCAAGGGACCAGCGGTCACACTAGAGTTGCACGAAGGAGCACAACCTAAGTTCCTGAAATCACGAACGGTGCCATTCGCACTCCGGCCAGCCGTTGAAGCGGAACTACAACGTCTGACGGACCAGGAGGTGATTGAGCCCGCACAACATTCGGAATGGGCAACTCCGGTCGTCGTCGTGCGCAAAAAAGACGGTAGTATTCGACTCTGTGGCGATTACCGCAGCACTGTGAACGCTGTAGCCCAAGCAGCATCTTACCCGTTGCCGACTGTCACAGAGGTCTTGGCGAAACTACACGGCGGAAGAATTTTTTCAACAATAGACCTGACACAGGCATATCAACAACTCAAGGTCACTGACGCTACAGCCAAGACTCTGACCATTAACACAGTCAAGGGGCTTTACCGTGTCAACCGACTGCCCTTCGGTGTTTCCGCGGCTCCAGCAATATTCCAAAGGTGCATGGACACGACTCTTGCGGGGATATCAGGTATCAGTGCATACCTGGATGATATCATCGTCGCTGGGTCCACACAGGAGGAGCACAATCATCGACTAGACATCGTCCTCTCAAGACTTGAAGATATTGGTCTTCGTGCCAACAGAAAAAATGTTTCTTTGGAGTCCCGGAAGTAACCTTCCTCGGTTTCAAGATCAACTCAGCAGGCATCCATCCAACGGATGACAAGTTGAAGGCGATTCGTGATCTGCCAGAACCGACTTCAAAGACGACGCTCCAGTCTTTTCTCGGGATGCTCGCCTTCTATGACAGGTTTCTGGAAAACCGAGCAACAGTAGCAAAAGACCTGTATACCCTTCTAGAGAAGAACAGGCCGTGGAGCTGGGAGGCTCCTCACAAGACCGCATTCAGAAAGCTCAAGGAACTCATCTTGCAGCGGACCACCTTGATCCATTATGATGAGTCTAGACCTCTTATACTCTCCTGTGATGCCTCACCGTACGGTGTTGGTGCCGTTTTGGCACAGGTTGATAGCGCAGGGCGAGAAGCTCCAATAGCGTTTGCTTCAAGGACTTTGGGAGACGCTGAGAGGAACTACTCGCAGCTGGATAAGGAGGGCCTCGCCATTATCTACGGGGCAATCCATTTTCATCAGTACATTGCCGGACGACACATAATCATCGTCACGGATCATCAACCACTCCTCGGCATCCTGGGACCACAGAAGCCAGTACCTCAAGTGCTGTCTCCACGCATGATGCGATGGTGTGTCAAGCTGGCAGCCTACGACTATGAGCTAGTGTATCGGCCGGGAAAGAGACACCAGAACGCCGACGCGTTAAGTCGCCTTCCCTTACATGATAGTGAGGACGAACCCTGTCCACCCGGAGACGTGCTGATGATCGAGGCGCTGCCGGTCTCGCCGCTCACGGCGAAAAGAATCGCAGAAATGACACTTCAAGACCCCACCTTGTCTCATATCTTCAAGGCGTTGCAGCAAGGAACACTTGACCGCCTCAGGGGTGAAGAGTTTGCTCCCTACAAGAAGAAAGTGACAGAGCTGTCGACTCAACGAGGATGCGTTATTTGGGGCTCGAGGGTGGTCATTCCCACACAGGCACGTACCGAAGCAATGGATTTGCTCCATGCTGGACACAAGGGCATCGTTTCGATGAAGACGTCAGCCAGGAGCTACTTATGGTGGCCCGCTATCGATAGGGACATTGAACATGCAGTCGAAGCATGCCGAATCTGCCAGGAATCCAGGCGTATTCCGATGAGAGCCGCTGTGCCAAACTGGGAACATGCATCTCAACCATGGCACACCATACACCTTGATTTTGCCGGCCCGATGGAAGGACACATGTTCCTCGTAGTTGTGGACTCGTACACAAAATGGCTTGAGGTGAGAGCGATGACCTCAGCCACGTCCACAGCTGTTATTAGAGAACTGCGTGCTATCTTCGCGACATTCGGATTGCCACGGAAGGTGATGTCGGACAATGGGAGCGTGTTTGTGTCAAGGGAGGTACTCGATTTCTACCAACGAAACAGTGTGGAGCCTGTGACAAGCGCACCATACCATCCGGCTACCAACGGCCAGGCGGAGCGGATGGTCTTTGAATTGAAGCAAGCACTTCAAAAAGACAAAGTCGGCAGCTTGTTAGTAAGACTGGCAAGATTCCTCTACAAGCAGCACACCACTGTCACATCCTCCACAGGGAAAACACCCGCGCTGCTAATGTTCGGCCGGGAACTGGCATCAAACATAAGCCGAGTTACACCAGAACCAGAAACATGCAACCAAAGAGAAGGCGAGGAAGGAAGAGAGGTGACGACCCCTTCGCGCCGCTTTGTTGAAGGGCAACCTGTGTTTGCTTTAAATTTTCGCGGAAAACCGAGGTGGCTAGAAGGAACACTACTCAAGCAGCTCGGTCTACGATCTTGGCTTCTCCAAACGGCGTTTGGAGAAATCCGCAGACACGTCGACCACATTCGAAGACGACTATCTGGAGTTACGCCTCAAACATCCGGGCCCCATAGTCTCTTGGCAAGAGGCTCATGCGAAACGATGCCACCAGCAGCGTGGTTCACAGCAGCTGAGGCCAGTCCTGCCACTCCGACTGTTGCTGCTGAGGAGCCGCCTGCAAGACTACCGGCACAGCATTCAACCGTTGCTGCTGAAGAGCTGCCTCCGTTTCTACCAGTACAGTCTCCAGAAGGAGCTGCACCGGATGTTCCCGTCCAAGTTGATCGGCGCACCAGCTCTCGGGCTAGGCGCCCACCTTCTAGATATGGAGACTCCATCTAAGGGGAAGATGTGTTGCGTACCAAGCAACCAAGCTGCCGCCCACACAAACCGGGCAGCGCGAGCCATGCTCTCGAGCAAGGGCATGCGCGAGGCAGCAAGCCATTGGAACTGATCTGGGCGCCATACCGGTCCTGCCCGTTCCGGTAACAATAAAATTATTGAATATTTTATGATCTTCACTACCTGTCCACAAGGAGGCAGACACGGATTTTGTGGGCTTTTACACAAATGTCTTCACGGTTTTATCGACTGCCCCGAACTAACCTCTTCTGTTTTTATTGCCGTGCCAAGACGGGCGCTCGCTCTCATCGTGTATTCGGCTGCTCTGAGCCAAAGAGCATGCGGCCACTGGAACGTATTCAGCACGCTTTTAACTTGCGGAGTGCAGTAAAACACGCCGAGAGGCAGATGTTTTTGAGCGTGAAAATTTTAGCATGCGAGCACTGACCAGGCTTTTTTGATGGAATGTTTCCTTTGTTGGTACTTTTGTAACAATATAGCTGGGGAAACAAACCTTTACACATCAGTGCTTCCAGTGCCTGAGATCACATTTGCTTTATTTATTACACATCTGACACTTTTAACTAGAGCGCTTGTGTTTGCATCAGTGCTGTTATCAAACATGCGAACTCTCTTTTTCTGGGCAGCTTTTGTGTTTCTTGTATTTTTATGTTTTGTGCTCTTGCATGTACGCACTTTGATGCGCCCTCTGGTAGGCTCTCGGGCTGTTAAGAGGTTCACCGCGCAAGTAATAATAAATAACAAATAAAATAAAGAACGTGATGAATTTAACATTGACCTCACCTGTTAATCTAAAATTGAGGTCAGCGATCAAACTATAATACGGGAAGGGTCCACATAAGGGTCGCGCGGGCATATTCCATTCAGCACGCCAACCGGTCACGTGGCAGACGTTTGGCTGGCGACCGTTGAAGTAACGCAGCACCGAGTTGGCTGCTAGGCCTATCTGCCAAGTTCGGTAGATCGTAGACGCGTTGTAGCTTCTCTCGGGTGTTTGTGGATCCAGCGTTCTTTGTTCGTCGTGGTTGTTTCAAGTACTTTTTTTCGCTGCTTGAAGTCGGACGCGCGAGAAGAACACGTAAAAAAATAAACGTTCGCTGGTCGTCGTGACCACGGTGACCAAGCGACGCCGTCGGCCATGCTGATTTGATCGTAAAAAGGACAGCGGGACAGCTCCGGAGCTGGCTCCTGTGCCTGCTTACCACACGATAGATGGCGCTTGGCTCTCAGCATTATCCCGCCGAAACGTGCCGAAACGGAGGCAACAAAAGGCTGAATGACTACCGCCCCTGACGGTGACAAGTGTCATTTACAGGGTGTTTGCCTGGTAAGCTTTTTATAAAGGAATGGATGCGGTTGGGCGAGCGGAACGCCAAACCGACTGAGCTCCAAAAATGGCTTCCGCAGAGACCGCAGCAGATTACAGGATAACCTGTTCGTTCTGACGCAACTCATTGAGATTGCCAGAAAAGAGGGAAGAGATTTTGTTATGCTGCTTTTTGGATGAAGTGAAAGCGTATGATAGTGTACTCACGGGTCCCTCAAACTACCATACAAGACTAGAATTGGCGCCCAGCCAATGGACGAACTTAATACGTTGGGCGATTGTACGACGGAGGAGCTATTACGCTGAGTTCGGAGGCGTGATGTCCAAAAGGGTTGAAGTGAAAAGGGGCTCGAAGCAGGGTTGCCTTCTCTCTCGCCCCTCTTGTTTAAGTGATAGCGTTGCTGAACGACTGTGAGTACTCGGGAGGGAGGTCGACATTGATCAAGTATACTCCCTCAAAAACACGGAAATATTGAAAGTGGAGGCAACGCCTCCTGAACTAAGATCACTGTCACGTGGCTCGCTCTTCCATTGCGGCCGGTCTGCCATCGTGTTGTAGCCAAATGCCACGAGATGGCGCTCGCCTCCGACACTTTTTTCATCAGCAGTAGTGCAGTTCTCTGGGAACTGCACAGGAAACAAAGTGTTGAGACTGCAACAGGAAGCTGTCGCGGTGTCGAATCAGTACAGATATCTGGGAGTGACACTGACGAACGCGCCCGACTACTGTGACAAATATCAAGCACATATTCGACAGACGGCACAAAGAGGGCAAAACATCTTACGTCGGCGAATCCTGTGGAGCGGCAATAGATACCTGATGGTGAGGGAACTATGGAAGGCTGTGGACGTACCTGGAATTACGTTCGCCAATGAAATAATTTAGTGTCATGGCTGACACACGAGCCTGGTTAGAGCGCAGGCAGAGGGATGTCGGCCATCAGGCACTCGGTTGCCATGGACAAGTGGCGATTGAGGCGATTCAGGGAGACGTGGGGTGGTCGACGTTTCCCGAGGCAAGGAGGCAGCCAGCAAGCTTTGCTATCAAGGACGGCTCCTCCACATGAATAAAAGTCGATGGGCCAGACGGATATTTGACTATCTGTGTCTCCGATGCCTACAAACAAGGTGGATGAAGCGCGTCTACCAGCTCCGCAAGAAAAACGGTTTTTTCACCGACCCAGTTCAGGAAGATTCGGAGGGTAAGCGGGCAAGGGAGGTGAGAGGGCGTGTAAGAGATGCGGAGACGGCACACTGGATGGAGGAGGCAGGAAAGAAGTCGACCCTGAGACGTATACAGGGCCCACAAGCATAATATCAGAGCTGAGGAATTCTATGACAACAGCCTGGGCAGCCGCCTCCTGTTTGAGGCGCGAGCAGGAAGCGCTACGGACACTGGCATATCGACAGCGGTTCGACCCGACGATAATGACCATACAGTGCAGGCTCTGCGATCAAGAAGCAGAAACAATCGAACACCTGGTCCTCCGCTGCCCGGGCCTGACGCCAAAATGGGAGCTAGCCGACACCCAAGCCGACCAAGCATCGAGCCACTGCAGTGGACGGCAGGTGACGCCACCGGCGAGTTGTGCATGGAGGCTGTGGGCCCACAGTGGTGAGCCACAGCCACTACAGCTCCACAGCCTGCACAAGCGCCGCCACTAGCGGAAGCACTGGGATTTCAAGAGGCGGCCGACTCCGGAGCACACCCCGCGGAAAGATGGGTGGTCCGAAAAACAAAACAGCGGCTGACGAATTGGTGGAAAAAGATAATAATGTGACGGGCTACACAAAGGAGCCCACCGGCTTGGACACGATTACTACGTGACCCCCGTTCCAAAGGGAAAGCTACATACATCATCATCATCATCATCATTTTTTGGCTAGGCACGAGCATGGTTTGGTATCGCCTGATTCAAAGGGAACAGCTACAACATCATCGGCATCATCATCAACTCGCGTTGGGCGCTCAGTTACAGTGAACTAGAATAGAAGTAGTGGAAAAATAGCCGGCATCCAGGTGAGGCGCTTCGTGTAGAACCTACCAGGTAGCGCTGGTGTTCGATTCCGGAGCACTCCTGCCAGCGAAGTTCGCGCCAAGCGTAGCTGTTTTTGATCTTAGCGGTTCATTAGTGTGGCCTATGTATGCTTTATGGGTGTTTCAACGTCTATGAATTAATGTTTAATGCTTACTTGGGCAATGTAGTGAAAACCGGGGTAACCAGTCTTGCATGCTGGCGCGTAGCGGTGTGGATCCGTCTTCTTTCTCTTCGTTTTCACTTGCTTAGCGACAAGACTCGAACCAATGTAAT
This sequence comes from Ixodes ricinus, assembly GCA_037355805.1. Taxonomy (NCBI): domain Eukaryota; kingdom Metazoa; phylum Arthropoda; class Arachnida; order Ixodida; family Ixodidae; genus Ixodes; species Ixodes ricinus. The sequence continues at coordinate 49,513 of JAZHYW010000148.1, forward strand.
CACAATGCCAAGCCCTTGGCATTCACGAAAACAAATCGCGAAAACGACCACAGACACCACAGGAACCATCTGAGAACGTACGCGACGCCATATCCCATGTTACAGTAGCCAAGTCCTCCGGATTTCGACAACAGCGCCACTCGCGGCAGTCTACACTTCTGGCTTCACACAGCCGATGGGTCGGCGCCGACGCTTTTTCACTACCCCTATATTCTAGTTCACTGTAGCTCAGATCATCTCGGCGCAACTGGCGTGGCCGGCCGCTTGCAACCGAGCGCTAATTTTATTTAATTTAGGACTAATTTTAGTTTTAGTTTATGGTTTACAGTTCAGCATCCTAATGAAGAAAAATTAATAAATACACAAATTAGTCGTTAGTTCTTTATACAACAGGAGTTTAGTCTGCCAGAACATGGCGGCATTGTTACCCACTGTAGATGAGCAATTTAGCCAGTGCGAGTACGAGTGCCAGCCTGGGGTCTTAAACATGCATCACACAGTAGTGATACACGACCACACGCCGGTACAATGCTTCATCCAGATCGAAACGGGAAGTGGTGGGGATTTTGCCCAGGATCCCTGGTTCTGCAGTGCGAGCTTTCGCGCCATGTGCTCCGTGCTGGCGTGAGCTAGACCCCTCGGTCACCGGTTTTTTTGAAGAAAAGGGCAAAATTATTCTCAATGCCGTAGTCCATAATACCAAACGAAGACGGAGACGAAAGTGTAAATATACCAAAGAGTTGTGAGTCAACGCTGCCGTAAGGTTTGTCTTTCTTTTTGTGTGTGTGACTTGAGTAACTGTTTTGCGGAAGCGCTGTTCCACTCTACAACACAACGTCATTTATAGCCTTTGCGGTGCAAAGAAAAGCCGATGCAACCGGCTCTCTTTGCGCTGTTGATGCTAGAGATGAAACTGCGCTATTCGTTTCGAACCACTATTCGCACACGCATACTACATCAAAATAGCAGTCGTTAAATCTCCCGCGCTGCCGCTGCTGCGAGCGATAGCTGTCAGAACCATATATCGTGAGAGTTTGGCCAATAGGCAGAGCAACAGCCGCCGCCATCGCCGAATATTGCCCCCGTGGTTAGAGCGTAAACTAAATAAGTGACACACGCGTCGACCAATCATCCAACCGGGACGTCACACTATTGAAAACGACATTTAAAGCGCGAAATAAAGCGTTCACAATCTCGCAACAGCACTGGCAGCACGACGACGACGACGACAGCAACGTTTAGAGGATGCCACGCCGGGCGTCGGTGGTGCCTCAATCTAATCCCTGGGTCTCGGTACCCTGTAGACGGCAGCTTTCTGTTTTGACTGGACTACAACCTTTGAGCCTGATGCTTCGACCCCCGTGAGCGAAAGCACCGTCATGCTACTGGGGCTCCTTAATCAACCGTGCACCGATCGAACGGCAGGATCCAGATCCCTTGGCCCGCTGCTGACCCGCCTCAACGAAATGTGGACATCTTCAAATTGGACTGACATCCTCCACTACAGCAACAATCCATCTCGTCGTGATCTTGCATGTGTATACTGATCGCATTATCATGTTCCTTAGACGCGGCACCGCGAGCACTCCATATTTCGGGCTGTTGCCTTTCTACGGTGCCGCCGCTCTCCAGAGCAAAATAAATATATTATTATTATTATTAAAACAGTACAAAGGGAGGGGGGCGGGGGGGGGGGGGGGCGAGTGCCTGGAGACGCGATTTGCTCGGCTCGGGTTGAAACGGTCCCACACGGCTCGTGCGCGGGCTTTAGCAGTGCTTTCTTTCCCCAGTCTCAGCTGAGACGCTGTTTCTAGCAAGTCGGCCGTAATTTGGACCGCACGTTCGTTTATTCTACCGTTTAATATGGACGTAACCAAACCCTAACATGCGACAAGTTTTCAGTCACCAAGAGTTATACCTTCTCACTCGAGCGACGCTAAAACGACTTAAATTAGTCGTGTCACATATTTAGAGCTCACGAAAACAGCTATGGGATGTTTCAAAGCCTGTGGTTAGCCCCGAGATGCTCGCCTATTCAAACAAATGTATGGCCAAACCAACGAGGTAGAGGGGCTTAGAGTGATAAACCGGAAGTTCGAAAGTGGCACCCCCCCGGTTGCCGCCATGTTGTACGCCAATGTGACCACTCGTCACGTGATCCCACAAGAGCCGTCACGTCACCGATAAGATGGCAGCGCCCAGAGCTGGCGGATGCGAGTTTGTTCGGAGCGCGGTAGCCGGGATGTGCAGCTGCTTTCCGACGATTTCGGGCTTCTTCGTGCTCGCTGACGCAGGTATAATGTGAAAATATGAAAGAATGAGACTTTATACCCTTTCTGCGCAAGATCGCTCTGGATCATCTGGATATTAACGCCTGTGAGACAGCATCAACCGTATCGCCGTGCCGGTGCTCGGATTCCCGGATGTGTGCGAGGATCGATAGAACATCGAGTGCTTTTATCATGAAATTTTCGCATTCTATTAGCTTTGTTTGAACATTGAAATGTCTGAGAATCGACGCGAAATGTATGCGTCAGACGTAGGGCCTAGGGGAATTTGTTTCAGCCCGAGGTGACTGCATAATCACAACAACTTCTTAGCGAAGCTTAAGCTCTTGCTGTATGCTAATCGACGATTACTGCATATCGATCGCAACACTTTTTCGAAGTGAAAAGCTGGCGTTCGCTTAATTTATGTGCATGCGAACTCTTACAAAGCATTCGAACGAATCATTCGGAAAAAAAATTCATTACTTATGTTCATAAAACAGTTTATTTGTCCCCTTGAAACACAGAAACACAGTCAAGACTCTTGATTGATCAGTGCACAAAATGCTGCATCCGATGTCCCTTAGAAATTAGTATTAGTAGGCTCTTTACCTTGCCGATCGGTATCAATAGTCCACAGTAACCTCTATGTGTATGATCATACGCCTCTTAGATGGTTGTCTAATCCATCATTCTAACATCTAGAATCTTTAAAAAAAATGCAGCCCCACTCTTTAGAGGTCCAGAGATAGAACTTCACATATCAATTCGTTAAATGTAATGCAACTCGGAAATAGAAGATTAACTGGACATTTTTCTTGTTCGTAGGATTTATTGCAGCAATAACATTTTTTCATCAAGAGTGCATTGTATTAGTCGGTCAATTATTTACTTGTTTTAATTACCTGGACAAGACAACTCATATTTGTGTTCATTCCTTGCTCGAAGAAGCAGTCTTGTTGAAAAATGTTGACTACCATTCCTTTCAGTCTCTGCCAATAGACTTTTTTCAAAAGTGTAGGCTGCCTATACTTCGTTTCGTTGTAACTTGGAAAAGGGCAACCGCCACAGTCCCCTCGAGCCAATCAGAGAGACGGAGTGAAGGTGTGCGACAAATCTGTGCAGAAAGAGAGCACTCTGATGATATATGTTGTCATGTGCCTCTCTCCAACGTGCATATTGACTCACTGAGACTGTAGCCTTCGCTGTTTGCCAAATTGTGATGAAACGAATTACAGTAGCTACTACTCTAATTACCCAAGGCCTTCATACTTTGGGTATTTGTTCGACAAGAATGTTATGTCAGCCATCACTGTGAACTCGGCTCAGCGCCTATTGGACTCGAATGCTGCATTAACGTTCGACGTGAACTGGGGCCCATTCGTGTGCTTTACGCCGAAAAAAATGGTGACAGCTGTGTTGCTTGATGGGGTTTTGCAAAGGGTCTATTGTGTCATATGTATAGGAAGTGTCCTGCTATATAACAATGCATCAACACATACTATTAAACTAGATGATCAGAGGTGTGTTATCTTTGTAATTATGAAGTTACAGCAATAATTATTTCTTACGAGTGTAATATTTATTTTCAGCAGCTGGGCCCGTTTTGTGCTCGTCAATGTCAGTGCTATGATGGTATTATAATGTGTGTATAGTTTTAAATATCCTCTCTGCAATGCTTCCAGGGGTCTTTGAAGGGAATAAATTAATAAATAACATTTTCACATCACTGGAGTTTGCTTTCGGTGCACCACATGTTCAGGAGAGGTGGAAGGAGTGCAGCCCCATGCAACAAGTCTGCCAGTCTGGTTTGTCCCATTTATTAATATTGAGGGGGGGGGTCAGAGATGCAAGTGTCCTCAAAAACTCTGCCGCATGCAGTGAACACAATTCTTGGTGTGTAGACTCTGAAGGCGTAAAGGCAAGCGGAAATATGTTTATTTGGTTAGTGTACCAAATATGTTTATTTCCACTTGATTACATAATTATTTATTCTTAGCAAATGATTCCATAACGAGTTCTTTCTGCGACAGTCTCGTGTCAGGCGTTCAGTCGTAGTACCTGTGCTCCTTGTTGTCGGATGACGCTCCTGGCACGTCGGTGTTCAGTTTGGTCGAGTGGCAACTTTGACTGACTGATGCCGTCTTGTAATCATACGTCATGTGCGGCCATTGACATCTGATGCACTGAAGCTGCAGGGCTGGCTTCTAGTCCGCAAATTTTTCTAGTAGTTTTCTGCGTCAGTGCAGCAAGCTCGGGCATGTATTGCTTACGTGGCTGTGCCTTTTGCTGTACCGTTGACTTGATGGCTGGCAACAATGTTTGTTTGCTATCCAAGCCATTTCACTTCCATTTCGTAATGGCGATTTCTTCTGCATCCCGCGACCACTGCAACTTGTGTAAGTCTCGTGTGGCAAAGTGAAGTCGGGTGATGCTTGGTGTCCACTTTTGAGAACAACCAACCATTCTATCTCCTCAAGTCACTCAGCGGCATTCTTCCTCAAAGTTGGAAATTGTGTGCTTCGTTGAGTGGACACAGATAATTGGTTTCAGCAAATTATTACGTATTGTCCGTGGACGACAACCGACACCAAATCAACTGTCATTGCATTGCCGCTCACCTGCTTTGTCGTGCTTACCTCCCGTCGAGGTGATGGGGATCAGAAGCTTCGGGGTAATGTCGGCACCAAGGACAAAGGCCGCCGAAGATAATCCTCAATGTCCCACGGTCGCTCCTCGAGACGTGGTCGAGGGTTGTTCGGCACGAACCCTCGCAGGCCAATTTATTGGTACGGGCAGCTCCAGTAGACATGGTCGGCCTCATGCAGTGGTAGCAGAGTGGTTTTCGGTCGGCCATTCGCAACACCTCCGTTTTCCTCGGTGTACTTTGTTCAGCGCAGACCTACACCCGATGTCGAGAATGCTTCGGCGTTGGGGTGTCTCGTTGAATTGGCATTGAATACTAACGGGTAGCCGGTGGCGGACGTCGGACTGTGGCATAAGCGTCTCGGTTCGTCAGATGCCGCTTCGCCGAAGTCTCCAGTTGAAATGCCTGTCGAACTTGTTCCGAAACAATCTCGGCAATCAAAATAAAAGCTGGGCAACTGATGGCAGGAAGTAGCTTCCTGATCTCCTCCCGGACAACGTCGTGGATGATGTTGCGGATGCCTGGGAGGCTGGTGTCGAAGTTGCAGCTGGACGACTCGAGTGTCGAGACGCTGGGGAGTTGTTGATAGTGACAGGCTCGGGCCTGCAGTGTACATTCAATGTTGGAAGCCTCGGTGATATGAACCCTTCGACTGTTGTCGTGGGGTTGCGGACAAGGCTGCCGAAGGTGTTGTCCCTCACATGAAGGACATGGGATTCTTAGCTTCTTGTCTTCTGTAGCATCAGGGTTGGCGTGGGTGCTCGATCAGGCGCAAAACATCCTCCACGAAGGCGGTGACGCTCTCGTTGGGGCCGTGTCCTAGACAGAATCAGGAATTCGACTCTCTCTCGTCAATGGTGGCTGATGAACGTGCACTTCAGCTCGATCTTGCAAACTTCCCACGGCGTTAAGGAGGATTCGTGGTTCTCAAACCAGTGCCTGGCAGTTTCTTCCACGAGAAATATAGGTTCTGCAGAAGCTGGTTGTCTGTCCACCCACTGTGGCGGGCAACACGGTCATATTGTTCAATCCAGCCCTCGACGTCTTCATACACCTTGCGTGAAAGGGCGTCGGAGTGTGAGGTGCGACGGGCATGCAAACAATAGTGGGAGCGGACACGGTTTGCTGCTACAGGTTTGTCATTGTTGGCTTAGTCAGCTTCGGTTTTTCTGGCAAAAGACCGAATTCCGGTGGTTCTTGCTGGTAGCAGCGACTGGCTCGGATTTCAGGTTCTTCGTGGTGTATTTCCGAGGTTCGTCCTTGTGGTACTCGCTCGTCTTGCGGTTTTTCCGCCGGGCTCGGGTTAGGACTTGGTTCACGGCTCGCAGGGGGTTTAGGACGCGGGATAGTCCGCCACCCGTGTCCTGTTATCGGGCAACTCGGCTGAGGAGCCGCCAGGGTGCACACAGAGTGAAGGGCTATGGGTAAAGTACCCAGCACCTCCACCAGAACATACGATGACAGCTGAGCATGGCCTGGAACTTTCCAGAATAGTAAATATTGATAGAAGATAGGACTGGAGCAAGCATCCGTGACAATATAACAAAACTGACAGAAGAGAGTCTATCCTGACCACTAAAGAAGCTGCATTGCTTTAGTGGCATTCTGCCCGAATAAATCCTCTCCTTCGGGGTTTGGCGACTGCCGTGGACGGACTGAACTGAAATGGATGTGGGACCACTTTTCTGGTAATGAGCCGCTGCGGACTGTCGTCGCAAAACGGCGTGAACGGGTGGACTGGGTAGGTAACACGCGCGATGAAATGTCCACACAGCTTGCAATTCGCGTAACGAGTGTTGATGAAACTTGTGTCGACGAAACGTGCGACAGACAAGCGGAATCAATACCAACTGCAACACCTGTGCTCCGTGAAAGTGCACGTCTACGCCAGAACAATTTAGGAAGCAGCACAGACATCACCTAAAGCACGGCACAGGAACTACCAGCTTGAAGGCAGCTCTCCGGGGCGCCGCACAACCAAAGTGAGCCTTCGGTCATTTGAACGAAGCGGCACCACGATTGCACACTGCCAAGCACGACTCACGCAATTTCCGTCGCTAAACTGTGTATCCAAATATATTGCACACGCTTCACTGCAGACCTCGAAGATTCCGATGGTCAACGAGAGCACAGAAACGTCGCCTTAAAATTTATCCTAGCGGTATCCGAATCAATCCGAGGTCCGAGCAACGTAGGGCCGATTGTCTCTTTCGTGGCAATATCCCCGTCGGTCACCAGCGAAATGCACACCGTTCCTCCTTATTTTCACGTTATACCTACGTCAGACACCACGCTGAACTCTGAAGTCGCTTTCGACCGGCCTCATATGACGGCTTCCGCGTCTGAAATCAACTCGCCGACACGAACGACAACGAACAAAGCATCCGACAAGCTCCGGCCCAGCTGGGGCCAGCCACTGCCTGGGCGCTGCCATCTTTCCTGTGACGTCACGTATTTGGTTTGGTCACGTGACGAGTGGTCAAATTTGCGTACAATGGCAGCGGCCTTATGGGGGTCACTTTCGAATGCAGACGGGAACCCCGGTTTATCGCCTCTAGCCCCTCTACCTCGTTGGGCCAAACTCTCCCCTACATGGCTCTGGATAGCGTCAGTTGGCAGCGCGCCTCGCGGTCGTTCCCGTGAAGGAGAGGAGGAAAGAGGAAAAAGAACAGCAGGACATGCGCCGCTCTTGTGACAGGCATCTTAGTACAAGAGGCGTCGGTAGAGAATAGCACACACTTTAGAGACATTCGTCTAAAGGCTGTAGTACAATTTTTCACATTAGCGATTGCCCCGCTTAGCGAAAAAGCTGCAGTCGAACCTCAGTAGTACGCGCCGAACAGCGCCGACGACGGGGCTAGCGCGGGCGCGCTACTAGGCCGCAACACAAAACAAGCGAACATTCCAAGGCAAGGAGAGCATACATTTAGAGGGCATTAGACCAAAGGAAGACCTTCAATTTTTCACATTAGCAATTGTTTTGCATCGCAAAAGGCTCCAGGCGAACCACAGTAGCGTGATTAAAATCAGCGAACAATGTATATGAAACTGTTGAAAATATTTTCAGACTCTTCCACTTTGGTGAGGAAGGAATACCAACGAAGCTGTACTATGGTGGGAATGAAGTAATGGCCGTCCGCAAGTCAGCAAGCTAAAGTGGAAAGGCTGGAAAGGTTGCCGCGATCTATGAGCAACAACGGCAAGCAGACAACCAGCAAACACAACACTCTGGACAGTTACCGCCATCTATAAGCGACGGTGGCAACCAGAGTGTTGTGTCGACATTTGGTACCGGACACAACCTGGGGACTCTAGCCCTTAACAGCTCCGCTGTAAAAACAGAATACAGGAAAGACGCTGAACGTCTTTTCTGTCGTCTGTTTTCTTCAACAGTTTCCTAACGTTGTTCGCTGATTTCGATCATGTGTTGATCCCGTACAAACTAGCCCAGCTCACCACCCTTCTGAACCATAGTAGATCACGCCGAGCAGTGCGGACGACGAGGCTGACGGGGGCGCGTTCCTTTGGCTTAGAACAGCAGCGCGACGTTGTCGCCTACGCTCACGATCTTCACAGGGCGGCCGCCACTCTTGCCACTACAAATCTCTGGAACGCTGTAGTTACACGTACACGAAACCTTTGCTCGGCTGCCACCAGATTAAGTCTGCCATGAGAAAAGACAGTTTTTTTATATAACATGTTGAGCACTGTACATGCTGTACGAGAAATGTATGATGATGACCAGAAGACTGGTCTGATATAAGCTTCACTTTCAGGAAAATGCAGGGCCAAGATTTGTCAATGCAGGATGCGCGACATACACACACATGAGAACATTTTAGCTGAGCTTGGGGTTGTTCCTAGAACGAGTTGCCAGTTACAGATTTCTAATCGTGCATTGCCCATCGTGCTGGTGATAAAAAAATTGGGTTAGTGAAATATTCGCCGACAATGTGCTATTGAGCTTTGGTAGCAGATGAAAAAGAGGGAAAAAAGACATGGCTTTATTACAGGAAACTACCAAGGGTGCTCTTTGTGATTTACGACTATTAACACAAACAACATCAAGTAGTACTAAATCCTGTTTTTAACACCAAAGAGTAGCCTTTTTCGAAATCCAGGCATAGGCTTTGCCGCACTGAAAATACTGCAAACGACCTATTTTTCGCGGGCTCAATATTTCGCGATTCAGGTAAAAGCTAATTTTTTTAATTAATTCGCGGGTTTTAATTTTCGGGGCATGGCGCGATTTTAATATAGATTTTATTGCGTTTACATTTTACAGCAATTGTTCGCGGGAAGTATTTTTCGCAAATTGTAGTCGATTCGCGAAGTTCGCAAAAATTAGGTCCTCGCGAAAATTAAGTCGTTTACAATATTCGTCTTGTAGTCCCTCGAAAAAAAGCGGTTCGCACAGATGTGACCCACGAGTGCACCGATGCCGTCCGAGCAATCGCAGCCGATAGCTCAAAGCCACATGACCTTGCGATAAAGCCCAACCAGAACCCAAACCTTCCGTGAACAGAGGATGAGGAACAGAGAAACGACAAGCAGCTGAGCAGCTGACAGAGCCACCGTTGCTATGGGTACCAAGTGGCGGAGATCCCGGATGTATTTCATACCTAAAATCAATCGCAATCACGTGATGCAGTATGAAACAAATTATGTAAAGGCGGCAATAAATGTTTATTTGTGTTTATAATTTTGAATTCGTTCTTCGAACATTAAATAAAGTTTAATATATGTTGCACCTTATTTGTTGTTTATGACAACCTTTGAAGCATCGGGCTCCTAGAAGGTGTAGTATGGTCGTTTACGAATCTCCAAAACATGAGAACTTAAAACGCAGTTTGTAAAGTTCATATGCCATGTTTGGCCGCATATCCTTTGTAACCGCATCTTTGAGCTTTAATCATTATAAAAAAATTAAGATAAGGTCGATACATTTTTTTATGACCCCTTTAAAGTCCCTTCACAAAGTTGACGCTTAAAAGTACAGCCAACTATTGTTGTGGAAACGCGCAAGACACGTGCCATGAGAGGGTGCTCCGTTGCTTGTGATGCTCCGCCATTTGCTTCAAAGAACGCCTTGAGATACGGGCCTTGTGCGCTGGTGCATTTGATGGCACTTACAATACCAACGAAAACACCTCGAGGGGCTTTAGTTTTTATTGATTCAGACTGCCGTATCTACTTTCGCCTTAGGTCCAGACGCAGCCGATGCTACAAGCGCGTGCATATATGGCACTGAACAGTGCTTGCACTGGGCGAGCGCGCGTGTTTACCAGGGATGGTGAAAGCCCGGAGCTTGCTCTTGTGGCTTCTGCTACGCTCGTTTGGTTGGATTTGGATTATTTGATTACCTACCTTCTTTCAGTACCAAGGATAACGCTGAGCGCTTGCTGGTCCTTTTGTCATTCTGTTCTTTGGGAGGGTTCATCAAAGCATAAGCGCCATCCAACAACTTCCCTCTCACCACCATGACCCCCCCCCCTCCCCTGCGAGTGCAGCACCCCGGCGGTCATGATGACAGGTCCGAGCGCTGTTCGAAGGACTAAAAACTCCCTGACAGCTGCGAATTACGGTACTCTGGTGCGGTATTTTTGAACGACGACATCAGTAACCTGAATTATGTGGCCAGCTCTCTTCGTCGCTAACACCATCGACGAAGCTACATGAACAGCGGTTGTCGTTCATTTTGCGGTGTTAAGTTATGCGTTATGTGACATTACACTCTTAACTTATTATTAACAAACTTACGTTAACTTCATCCTTAAAGATAAAAAAAGGTTTACGTGATTAAAATAACGAAATAGAGTACTAGGGTATAACAAATACAAAGGCCAAACCAACTGGGTCTTTGTCTGATTATTGAATGGAATTTGTCCATCAAATAACAAAGTCTGAATCGGTCAGAGATAACAAAATGTGTGCTCATGAGGGAATATAAATATCGCTTAAAAACTTAAACTAATATCATCGAAACAATGCCCTATACAATTTACTTATGAGAGGATAGAAAATGACATTTTCACATTTAAAACTTGTGCTTGTCACAAATTTCACTGGAGCACTGAAAGCGCAAACTGTGACAAAGGCGCAGAAAAACGTAGAAGGAAACACCCACGAAAACATGCGAGGAAGCTAAAACGCAGAATACTTTCTTTATTGATTTTATTGGAGCCGCGGAGAGCGCTTGCTGAGCGTTCCTCCTCTAGGCAGGTGTTATGAGACGTAAGAAGCATTTTAAGAGTCGCTACCCTAGAAACCGAAACGGAGTAGGGCACATGAACCTTGTTCGCAGAAGTCGTTACCCATCTAATAGGCTGCTGGCTCCAATGCTTCCACCGCAGATGAAAGTTCGGCGACTTCTGCACCCTGAAAGCAGGATATGAAAAATAGTCAAAAAACGGGGGGGGGGGGGCGTCTGCGAGGAAGAAAAAAAGCTCCGCTACCATTTATTAGAACTTGAAAGCGCGCTATTTTGCTCTTATTTTGTATTACAAGAGTTTTTATCCACAATATTTTTGAAACAATTGGCCACAAACGCTGCTATACTTCGTTTCACCTTATGTTGTACCGCAGCGAAGGCTAGAAACGCGAGCTCATAGCGTTGGCAGCTGCCCTTAATGCACGAGAGCTTGTGCCGCCGAAATGTGCCCTAGAGCAAGGAGCTCGCGCCTATAGCCTTTCCTGCGGTACATCATAAGGTGAAACAGAGTATAGCCGAAGCATGCCGACATCACAAATATTAGAAAATCTCCCGCAAACATGTATTTACGCGAAGTTTGTATATTGACAGATGTAAACACAAAAGGAACTAAAAGCTGCGCTTTGTTGGAGGTATCATTATATTTCTAAGAATGCTCCTATAAAATTCGACATCTTCCGGTTTACTTTCACTCCTCACCTTGACCGAAATCATTGGGGGCTTGACGAGCCTCCAGCATCACATTATGGCTCCGCAGCCAATGAGTGTGCGGCGTTGGCCAGTAATGACCGCCGGAGGACTTATATCCAGGCATGAACATAAATATAATGAGCCTTGCGTATCTTTAGATGTCTGCGACTATTCTTGTAATTTCGCGAGTGTGCAGTTTTTCGCGGAGTCAATTTACCTGGAAGGGACTCTTGAGCCTCACCAGGTGGACCAGGTAGCCGCGCACGCTGTGCAGAAGCTTCTGGATGCCGAGAGCAACGCGGTAGTCCTCCAGGAGGCGCTTGCTACAGTCCGCGTACGTGTCCAGCAAGAGGCCCTGGGCGCTGGCATCCGCCGCCTCGAACTGTGCCTTGCTACCGTGGGCGCCGCTGCTAAGTCGGACGTCGCAGCGGAGCTCTTGGAGTTGGTCAGCGTTGCGCTGAGCGGCGCCGAGTAGAGCGGCCCCGGTTCTCTTGGAGGGCGGCCGCAGCCAGGGGCTAGGCTCGTGTTGGCTGTGTGCTGGGCGAAGGAAGAGTAGACCACGAGCAGCTGGTAGATTCGCAGGAAGGCCTGTTCCTCGGTGAGCCGCTGTGGGGGATCGTAAATGAAAGAACGTTGGCGACGAGGTGCCCCCGACCCTCGTTGGAGTGAAGTCTGGTTTCGACAGTTGCGTTGGTTGCTTTCGGGGCAACCAAAACGACAGTGACGAAAAAGTAAATCAAACCACCGTTCCCCTATAAAACGTTGAAAACAATGCGAGATATATCTCTTTATACGAATCTTGTGTAGCAGGTGCCCCGGTGCTCCGGTCGTTGGTCTCATCTTTGGTCGCTGTGATCGCGACCGACTCAAATGTGTGAACCAGAAAAAAACAGCTTTAAGATGATGATGATGTTATCCGTCCTTTTAGACCTACACATATTTGCGTTGGCTGCGTTCATGGATACCAAAACGGCAGCAACGACCGGGACACCGCGACGACTGTGACTCATGATTACTTCATGAGGCCATCTCCTGCACTGCTTGACACATTATGTGTGTCGAAAAGTTGTCGCGGTGACTTCGCCACGGCTGTCTTTTAGGTCGCTTTGAACTAAACCGACGCAACTATCTAAACAAGGCCTGAGACAGGACTTGCTCACAGTTCCTACTCTACATGCGTAGCCCGGTTAGTGCAAGAAAGACGTTTGGAAAAAGAGTGGCAGGGGTGTATCTTACGCTGGATTCAAAATGTTGTTATCGTGGCGTCATTATTTCGGACATGACACGTTACTCTATACAGACATTAAAAGTTCAAAACACGGCTTTTCCAACTCATAATGTATCAATTTTGTTTCACGTAAAAACTTTCTAACGCATAATCCTATTGTTCAGCCAAGCTACAATAAATAGTGGAAAGACCGAATTGTCTTGTTGCGCACTTTTAAATAAAACAATTGAATATTTTTTATACAGCCGCAAATGCGTCAAAAAAACAACAACAGATCATTACCTCAATAACAAAAGAAAAGGATGGTGACAGTTTAAAAGTTCAGGGAAACTCACTTTGCTACTTTCCGCTTCAGCAAAGCAAACGCTGGAGAGGAGGTCGCCTCCTATTCTTTTTGCAATGGGAAGTATAAATATATTGAAAGCTCGTATATGGGATCCTCTATTTAAAGAATTATTTTCTGAAGTGCACCACATTGGTAATTATGTACCTTACTTGAACGAAAATACATATTTTCAATGTGCCTTTGGTTCTGACCTCAGTCAGTTATTTTTTTGCAGCATTCTGGGTCCTGAGCATGCGAGTAAGTCAGGAAGGCCTTCAATAACGAAAGATATTAGTATTTATTTGCCATTATGACAGGTTCTAAACCCTAGATATGTTAATGTTTAAAGAGCACACCTTGCTCAACCATTCAAACTTGATCTTGCGAGGATCAAACGTGCCACGATTGTTTCTTTAGGAAAGTATTCGTCATATCTATGGTTCTGTGTTTTTCGGTCTAAGCGTGCGGGAAGGAGACGCTGTTACATTTTACGTCCCAGCGAGCTTCCGGTCATAGGAAATGACAAACAACCCGCACCAGAGCACGGATTGTTGAAACGTTCATGAAATATTTTATCACCAGTTCTGCAGGTGGTTAGCTAAAGGACCAGTTAGCGAAATATCTGTTGGAGATTTTGTAATCCTCCTATAGTACAACAAAAACTTTCTTATAAATTGAATAGCACAGCAGAAGGACCTCGCTAAGTCCCCCACTTTGTAATTTCCGTAAGCTTCCTTGTCCCAGGAATTTCGATATCTACAGGCTCGGAAGTCCTTGACTAACGGAGGGACCAGAAGTCATTTGAGAGCCAAGAGACGGTTGGTTTCGAAAACAAAAGACGTGCTAAAACTAAAGACCTTTCCAGCGCTTACCACCCAGGCAAAACATGCAGAGTTTCTAGGCCATGCGCGCATGCGCTGCGTCTTATATTCCGTAGAAGAGAGCTGTTGCGCATGCTCAAAACGCCTTCCACAGACCAGTAGACAAATATAGCCATGTCCACAAGGCGATTATTGGAAAGGTCTATGACCCCAAAAAAGTAATCCCCAAGCCCATTTGATCAAAATTGAAATAAATGGAAAATACAGATCTGGAACTGTCTTTCTATAAGGGAAGAAAAGGAGCTCCAAGGGACAAATATTTCATCTACAATATTCTTTTTTTGGTGGCAAGGGCCGTGCGATCCCTGAATTTACTGCGATGCGTCTTTGTTTCAGGGAATCACATCCCTTATCTGCGTTCTTTCTGGAATAAGTATCGGGACGTTTTTCAGGTATCGGGTAACCCTATGCTGCCTGAAGGTTCGAGAATGCCTTACACGAGGCTTTTTTTGTTTAACTTGTGGGAAGCCAAAAACGAACTAGAGTCTGGCGCGCGAGGAGTGCGAGACGAGCAGCGATCTAGAACGGCCTCAATGGAGCAAGTTCCCACGACTCCGCCGAACACAAGACCAAGCCAGTCCCGGAAAATTCGGTCAAGCACAAGGGACAATTGCCGAGTCGTCCGCCAGGAGCAAGGATCAGTCTAGTTTTTTTTTCACATCTTTGCTAACGTATGACTTCTTGAGAGAGCAAACCAGGCGGAGACCGATTGGGTGGCAGTATTATTGAGTGACCCTCATAACTGACGCTCAATGTGGAGCCCGGTGGGCGTGCTTCTGCTTCCGTTCGTCCCCAGCGAGTCCCACGAATTCGTTGAGCGGGTGGTTCTTTAACGCTAACGATGCCCGCTGAGACAAAGTATGATGAAATTTCGGCGACTTCTCTCATTTAAGAGCTCAGCAGGTGTCTTCTCGAGTCGAGTACCGAAAGCGACTCGAAAGACAAGGTAGAAAACGCGCTTTCTCGAGCACGCCAGAATAGAGGTTGGGAGGAGACGACGCAACCGGGGGTTACGAGAAGTGCGGGTCAGATGTAAGTAAGTCGTTTTCGGAGGCAGAGGAGAGGCACCACATGTTCGCTAGAAGGCAGGATAACGACTAACTGGAGGGGAAACAGCGAGGAGTCGTTGCAGATTTAGGATTTGTTTTATAATGATTTAGGATTTAGGCTTTGGGTGATGGGATGAGCAAGTAAGGGCTTGTTGAGGCCCAGGGTACAGATAGATTTCTGTCAGCGGGTGTGGAAAAATTGTCGGAACAGCAGTTGACACCGGGAATGCTGGCGGTCCAGTTTGTTAGCGGGTGACGCAAAAATTGCCGGATAGCAGTTGACACTGGAAACGCTGGCTGACGAGATTGTCAGCGGGTGTCGGAAAATTGCTGCAACAGCAGTTGACACCGGGAACGCTGGCGGACGAGATTGTTAGGGGGTGTCGGAAAAATGCGGGGATAGCAGTTGACACCGGAATCCTAGCAGGCAAGTTAATGAGCCCTACGTTTGGTATCTACTGAACCGAGACAGCTTGGTGCTTCGCATCACCCCAACAATCAGCGAAGGGCAGAGGAACGACTCACCCATCAGGGGGGGGTTCCTAGAATGCTGAGGAGGCGATTTATAAAATGCTTTCTCGACTTCCTCTGGCCGGTCGTGGCAGTGACTGCAAGACTTTAATAAGTTATGTCGGGTCACGACGTTGCCAGGGGTGAGGCGGTAGACATTTAAATGGGCTTGTAGCTGTCCAGCTAGCCTTGAGGCGCGAACGGTTCAAGCGGGCTTGCTCGCTGAGCTGCCGCCCCTCCGAGGGCCGATGAGTCCCTAGAGCTTGTAGTGCACGTGGAAGGGACGGGACTGAGTACACGTGGCCGTTGCGGAACGCGTGTATGGTATATGGCCATACCGCCGCAGGCTTTGGATCCCTTCGCTTGCGCAACAGATGAACTACGTTTACACCATTGTTACCTGTCCTGAAGGAAACTCACGCTCCGAGCAATGCAGATAGTGGTTTTGCCGCATCGCTTACTCCGATGTAAGAGGGCCCGAACGAGGTAAAAGCGCGAGCGTCGTGTCCTACTTCTAGGATTACTCGGCGATATACAAACGAGGAGACTGGCTCGGTTCCCATCGCTGACTTGAAGGGATGCTACCGTCGCGATGTGGAAGATGATTAAGATGAGGCTGCGGGAGGACACAGGAAATACTCTGTTCCTGGCGACCCAGGAGCGAGCTCGGGAATACAGAACTCCCCGAGTTAGCCGCACGGTATATGAACCCGTCTGACAAGCAATTTTGCAGTGGATGCTATGGCCACTGCCACAATCTTTAGCAAAGAATTTATTCGCTGTGTATTGTTTTAACACTTTGTTCCGCGCAGAATAGCTTCTTTGAAAAACGGCCAGTGGACGGCGTCACCCAGGGAGTCCACCGGGAGGAAACACGAGCTCATGCGTTTCCCAAGTGCTCAGGGTGGCTGACACTTGTTCGGCCTGACGAACGGCCTGGAGCCGTTCTGGCTGGTCTGGCCCATGGCGATCCCTGGCGTGGTCCACCAGCGATGTACTGACCAGGACCGTAGGAAACGGTGAGCCCTGGCCGTACCGGCCTAGGCCATGACGATCTTAGAGTGGTTCCGCAGCGAGACTCAGGTTGTGATAGCCCGGAACAGCTAGCCGACGCAGCGCTGGCGTATGAAGGACGATCCGGCAGGCCTGAACACGGATTCCGACTGTGAGCTCTGAACGAGGGGTAACAACCAGGACCGGCTGGCCTGGAGTCCCGGCTTTCGAGGACGGGCAACCAGGAATTACAGTAAACCGATTCGTTGCCTTCACTTTGCGTTGTATCGCTCCCTGAGAGGCGAGCGAAGCACAGACCTACCGGGAGGCGATTAATATAGATCGAGATCACCATCAAAGAATACCACAAACTTGAGCTCCATAAACGCTAAATTTGTGTCCAACACTCAAAATAGACAGAGAAAAATTCTTTTTGCGATTTGCGTCGTTCTAGTAAGTTACAAGAATTAAATAAAACCGCAGTTTAGTCGCATTCATGTTATTCCCCGAAACTCCTAAACTACGGAAAAAATAAATTATGAAAAAAATGTCCGAAAAATAAAAGAAGAGAAATCCCCCAAAACACAGAATCATACCTCGGAGATAAGTGGGACTGCACGCCTTCAAGAAGTTCCCCAGCTTAAAAGTGTTTTCCAACTTGGCAACCCTTAAAGTATTTACATTTCTTTTTTTCTGTTGTTGAACAGGTTGCTCCTTCAACATTCTCACCTTGAGCTCGTTCGAAGAGGGCACTTCTATCCTTGGTGTAACGGTCAGAGCTGACAGTTCAAGGGGAAGATTCTGAAAGGAAGCGAGATATTTCTTTGAGATGATGAATACTAAGATTACTTTCGTCGAGCAGCTTGATATCAGTTTTTTCCACACAGAACTTCCCAAAAACATCGCTTTCCTGAGTGAAAAAATAATAGAACCTGCCCACTCTCAAGTACTTAGTGCTCTACTACAATGATGTAAGTACAAATGTGAGGAAAAATCTGTTCTACTAAGGCCAAAAGTTAAGAACGAGAGGACAAGCGAAAGGTTTTGACACGAAATCATTCGCAACGGGGATTTAATGGTATCTCCAGCAGAAATTCATCCTTTCTTGTATTGCCGGTTTGATGGTTTTAGGTTTCAAGTGCGCGTGGAAATGACACCATCAAGCCTCTACATTATAGAGCTTTAATATTTCACACCGGTAACTCCGATACGGTACCCTATACTCCGCAGCCTCTTTTCCACTGGCATCGTATAGCTATACGGGGGAATCGAAACGATATTCCGAAACTCTATAATAGAGAGTTTTAGTAGATCGTTCCGATGACCTCCGATACCCCCGATAACGATACTATACTATGTAAGCGCGAAGGCGGAGGCAGAGTATCGGGTATCGTTATCGGGGTCATCGGAACGATCTACTAAAACTCTCTAATAGAGAGTTTTAGTAGATCGTTCCGATGACTCTGATAACGAAACCCGATACTCTGTTTCACCTTATGTTGTACTGCAGAGAGGCTGAAGCGCAGCTCATAGCGTTAGCATGCCAATGCACGAGAGCTTGTGCCGCCGAAATGTGCCTACAGCAGAGCCACGCTTGTAGCCTTTTCTGCGGTACATCATAAGTGGAAACAGTGTATACCTTGCGCATGGATGGTATCGTTATCGGGGTATCGGAACGATCTACTAAAACTAATTCAAGTAAAACGCTATCTTTTGTTGACTCCACTGAGATATGATGAACTGGATCCAGCTCCGGAAATATCTATTTTGTGCCCATTGTGGCTTATTTTTCGGCTCCAAGTTAGTACAAAGAGGCTCGTCTCCTCTATTTCCTTCTGGCGCCTTTTCGCTTCTTGAGTTTTCCAGCGAGATAATCCACTCACAGGAGGCGTACCTTCTGCCGAGAAAGTTGATGTGCGGCAGTACATTATGCATGCCTTTCGCGGTCGCCCATCTGATGCTCCGTAGCCACAAAACAAATAGAAGCACAAACAAAAAAAGGAAAACAAAACGTCACTCTCTTGTACAGTTCGTTAAGAATAATAATGGATTTGCGCATTGCTTGCACAAAAAAATGGCGAATATTGTTTTTATTCGCACCAGCTTTCTAAAAGTAGTTAGGTCGTGAGCTTGTGAAGGTGAAAATTAAATAAACTCAAATTACGTGTTACCTGCCGCGTGTTAGGTGCTGGTTAGATTCTAAGTGGGTAACCGCACACGATATGAAGTTCAAGATATCAAGTAAGGGGATTCACCCGCTCGTCAATTAATTGACATACTTGCTACACAAACCTGTGTTTCAGGAATGCATAAGGCAGTTATCCTTTTGAAGGTTCATAATACAGACGCTATTAAAGTCGTACCGTCCTTAGATTTTCCATTGAAAGCGCTGCATATTTTAATAAAATCCAGAAATATTACCGTTTAGACTGATTTGAGTGCATTTTTGATGGCAATTTTAAAATTAACTATACTTAGAAAAAGAAACTGGTAAAAGACATATGGCAGTACACCCAAGAGATTTCTCCAACCTTGTTTTTAGGACCATGGCGAGAAGAGTACATATTGGAGTATTTGCGTATTTGCGGAAATAAACTTGACAGTGCAGATTTATTTTTATGAAGTTCAACGAGATGGCGACACCAGCATCAAGTGACCCAAGCATGGAACAATTGTTGATGTTTTTGTTTTTTCTCGAGCTCGCACTGACGGCGTTTCGCGGCACACTTCAGCCTCCAGGATCGTTTTTGCCCATCGGCAAGATTTTTCCGTCGTCACTGATGTGTGTGTAATTTATGTCGTCTGCGCCGCGCAAACAATGGATCAATGAGTCGCACCGGATCTATGACGTACTGATGCCGTTGCAGTGGTTGTCGTTACAAAGAGAGGAGGAGGCAACCGCATCTGGGTAGACCTTACGCGCCTCAACGAAGTCGTACTCAGGAGCGTCACAGTTTACCTTCGGTTGAGAACATCCTCGGACGTCTCGGGCGAGCAAAGGTTTTCCCGAAGCTGGACGCCACTGCAAGCTTCCACCAAGTGAAGCTTTCTAAAGGAAGTCAGAAGCTGACGCCGTTCATAACCCCGATGGGAAGGTTCTGTTCCCGCAGGCTCCAGAGTACTTCGAGCCAGAGTACTTCGAGCGAGAGATGAATCACATTCTCGAGGGACTAGAAGGAGTTGTGACCATGATCGATGACACTCTTTTCAGATTCAGAATCAGTTTATTTCGTCTATATGTACAGACGACAGGGGCATGAGTAAAAAGCCAACATATGGCTTGACTGGGCCCCACCCTCGTTTTCTTGCCAGAGGCGGATAAGCAAATTGTAAGAAAATATAAACAAAATCGATAATTATATAGCAGGAAGACGAGTAAGAAAAAACAAAAAAAACATGTAGACACTTGTAACCGGAAAAAAGAACACTGATATCATAAGGCACTATACAAAAATAAGTGAGCTACAAAAAGATATTCTTGATGGCGCGAGGTGTTAGTGTTTCTATGGTGAAGTTGTTGCTTCTTAGATTGTTCAATATTGATGGGAGGTGGTGTCTCAACATCTGCGTTCCATAGTTTGTTCTGCTATATGGTACCTTCCAGACATCCTCATTACGAGTAGAATAAAAATGTATACTTCTAGCTAGACCAGCGATCTCTTGAAATAAAGGATTGTTCAGTTTAATGCCCGCTGTGTATCTTAAAATTATTGTGTAGTCATACAGGTTGGTAACTGGAATGATATGCAGAGTCTTAAAAAGGGGCTGTGTATGAGAATCATATGGGGCATTGACGATACTCCATATGGCCTTTTTCTGAGAGACATGAAGATTGTTTATATTGGTTAATGTTGTGGTTCCCCAAAACCAGATGACAATAATTTAGACAACAATAATTTAATTAATTTTCTTCGGCGCATTAAAGAGCGAGCACGATCGTCGACTCCAGCAAGTGCTGCAATGGCTCGACGAGGCAGGCGTTAAACTTAACAATAAGAAGTGCAGTTTCTGCTGCCACAGAAGTCAAGTTTCTCGGCGTGTTTGTCAGCGGGAGATGAATGAGCCCGGATGCCGAAAAGATCGAGGCCCTGCAGAAGTTGCCGATACCCTCGGACGTCAGTGGGGTACGAAGACTACTAGAAATGGCAAACCACGTAGGGTGCTTCATCCCACACCCCTCAGACGTCACGGCGCCAATCAGAGGACTGCTACAACAGTGCAACTTGTTGTGCTGGGGACAAAAGTAGCAAGTTGCCTTATGAGAAGCTAAAGAGCGTGCTTAGCTCTCACATGCGCTTGGCCAAATACGACCCGTCCTATCCGACAGTAGTTTCAGCTGGTGGAAGTTCTTGCGGACTCGGGGCCGTCATGATTCGAGATCAGCCCTTTGGCGAGAGACGGGCAGTGGCCCATATATCGATGGCTCTCACGACCACCGAAACTCGCTACAGCCAGGCCAAAAAATAAGCCCTGGCCGTAACGTGGGCGGTCGAGCGCCTCGATCAGTTTTTCAGAGGCATCGACTTTTAAGTCGAAACGGGTCACCGCCCTCTCGTCACGTTCTTGAAATCTGCGGAGTTGGATCCGATGCCACCTAGAATTCAGCGACTACGCATCCTCCTCGTGCGCTACCGGTTCACCGTTATTTATGTCCCCGGCAAACATTTAGCTACGGCGTACACCCTGTCAAGGGCCCCGGTGCAGGAACTGGATCAGCACTGCCAACGTCGAGTGAACTCCATAGAACTCTTCGTCGGCGAAGTGGTTTCAGCAGCCGCTGATTTCGTGTCATCCCGCCTGGAAGCCCTACGAAAACACCAAGCGGAAGACGGCATCTGCTCGGGCTTGCAGCGCTTCTGTGAAAAGTAGGGAAAAGGGATGTCCAGACCATGTGTCCAGAGTTCCTGTGCGTCTACGAGATTATTAAAAGGAACGCATGAATATCACCGGTGTGCGATGACTTATTACTCAAAGATCGCCGCATCTTTATTCCGCGCTTGCTGCGACACGAGATACTGCAGATGATACATGAAGGACATCAGGGCATCGGACGTTGCAAGGCAAGAGCAAGGGACGCAGTTTGGTGGCCTACTCTAAACAGCGAAATAGAGCAACTTGTGACAGCATGGGAGCGGTGCGCTCAAACAAGTGTACAGCGCTCCGAGCCACTCATCAACACACCGACTCCCAGTCGTCCGTGGCACAGAGTCGGTGCGGATCTGTTCGAGCTCTAGGGGAGACACTACGTGCTCGTCTTGGACTATTACTCCCGCTTCCCAGAGGAGATCAGCTTGACCTCGACGGCATCAACGTCCGTCGTCGCAGCAGTCAAGAGCACATTCTTTTGGTATGAGATCCCCGACGTGCTGGTATCGGACAATGGGCCGCAGTGCTCTTCGATAGAGCTGGCCGAGTTCGCCCAGAGCCGCGGTTTTCAACACGTTCACGAGCAGCCCACGCTACCCACAGCCAAATGAGGCAGCGGAGTGTATGGTTCGGACCACGAAAGAGTTGTTCTATGTTATAAACCGGGGAGCCCAAAGAAAGTAAGAAAAGAAGAAGCAGGGCCGAGGCGGCCTCGCTGGAAAAGACCAAGTCTCACATGTCGAGGCGAGGCGGCGAGCAGCGACGGCCCGAGGGCGGGAACGCCCCAGAAGAACGACACGTCCAGCGGCGTCGAGGTCCAAACACGTACTCGTTTATTCATACCAAAACAACGCGGGGTTCAAAGGCCCCGGGGAAATCCACCTGGGCGCACGGGCCCGATGATTGAATAGTAGCGCCGCCTGGCTACGGAATTACTATAGCAGTTTGAGGCGCCACCTGGTTAGTGTGGTGAACATAATGCAAAAAAATCGAAATACTACATTCTACAAGTCAGGGACCCGCACATGGCCCTCCGGGTGTATCAAAACACTCCTGGAGTGACCGGCTACAGCCCATCACAACTGCAAATTAGCCGACGGTTGCAGACAAAAGTACTGAAGATGCCAGAGACATTGCAGCTGGGGACTTCAAAAGAAAACACGGGGAGGCACGAATACGCCAGCAAAAGGACTTCAATCGCCGTCACACCGCTCGCCAACTTCGCCCGCTGTCCGTAGGAGACGACGTGTAAGTACAAGTCGTGCGGTGCCGAGCAACAGTCCTGAGTCCAGCGAAACGGCAACGCTCCTACGTAGATGAGAACGGGACAGGAGTCCTGCAACGCAACCGCCGGCACGTGGTACCATTAGATGTGTCTCTGGCGGTCTCTGACGCTCCTGACCCTGGCGTGATTGACCAACGAGACTACGGCTCCAGCCAATCCTGCGGTCTCAACGGCACGAACATGTCCGGGTGCAGGGAGCCAACAATAGCCGACTGCAGTTTAGTCCGCACCAACAGCAGCGCCGACGAACTTGACAAACTCCCCGTCAACATCGACGTCGACGGACACGTCGACGGCGGACAATACGCCGATAAGTGTGACTCGGTCGGGCCGCCAAGTTAGGTGACCGGTACGTCCGGACTTGTACAAACTTAGAAGGGGCGATGTAGTGATGACTCGACAGTTTCCACACGCGTGCCCCGCGGTGACACGTACTTCCATCCCTGCGAGTGCGCATGCTCTGGGTTATCTTGAGTTCAATTTAAGTGATAATAAAACACTTGGGTTCCGGGCTCCGGAGTGGCTGGTCGCTCCTTCTCCGCGAGACGGTAATCACAATAGTTAATATCAACGTCATCAAAAGCTTCAAATAGAAATCATTCACATCTACATTATTGAGATCCCATTCATTTACATATAATATTGCATATAACATATAATAATAAAAAATTCCCCATTTCTGTTGAAATTAATCACACATATTAGTAAAGATGCACGAAAGACATTAGTATATTTTTCAACATCAAATTATCAATACAATAAATATTGATCAGCAAAAGTAAAAACAACCATAAAAATAAGGAAAATACCTTCGAAATCTGCCACGAATTCGCGGAACAATTTTTATATTCAGGTCACTGGGGCTACAAAATACGCTTTTATTCTTTTCTTGAACATGCGGATTCTTCGACTTTGGCATACTATTTCCACAATAACCAAGTGATTATTTCTAATATCAGGTAATTGGTAATCAAGTTTTATTGAAACTATCATCAAAATGATGAGTTATATAGAGCGCCTTTCGGTACACCCGTATTGAAAAACAAATTCTACAATTGTTTGTTTTATCATAAATCAAAATGCAATAAAAACTGCAAGGTACACACGCTTACTAAAAGCTCATGACCATGATGCATGGTCGGCGCTCTATTGATTTAACCGGTGACGAAAAACGCAATAAAAGACGTCGAGCTCTGTGACGTAGTGTTTTTGGCTCTGCTTGATTTGCCTCATTGACGTGTTATGCCGGCTGAGCTCTGACTTGCAATAAAAATGAATTTAAAGGCCTATTTCGTGCGAAAGCTATTTCGTTCACGAAATGCTGACAAATCATATCCTATAAATGTTCTTTATCGTTTAAAAACGTTCTTCACTGATTGATTGACTATATTTTTAATTCTTAAATAATTAAAACAATAGCTACTGGCTCGTGAGCCTCTAACAAAATCGCTTGGTCGCCCCTGCAGCGCGGAACAAAGCTAATATCAAAGAACAAAATTTGCCCAACTTGGAACTCTCGCTCGGGTAGATGAGCTATACTTCGTTTCAGCTTAGGTCCAGACGCAGCCGATGCTACAAGCGCGAGCTCCGGGCTTCCAGCGTCCCTGCCAAGCACGCGCGCTCGTGCAGTACAGGCACTGTTCAGGGCCACACGCTCGTGCTTGTAGCATCGGCTGCGTCTGGACCCAAGCTGAAACGAAGTATAGCTGGGCTCCGCTTTAGGGCAAACTGGGCACTGCTATCACAGGCACTTTTGCTGGCATATGTGTCAGCGAGAGCACGCGCTGAGCGGTGAAAGTGCACGGGCGAGCAGCAGAAAGGAGGAAAAAAGAGCAGAGAAGGAACATCAGTGCCACGAGCTAGTTTTCTGGCCACAGGGATGAGTGCCGCAATCTATAGGTTGAACCAATGGCTTGTTCAAGATGGCCGCCGCAGAACAGCCGCCTTAAAGGGGCGATGCAACAATTTTTGTACTTTGGGCAAATACCGCTTAGAACGGATCCCTGACGTTGATGACCTATGTAACACGCGTTCGTTTTTCACCCCACGCAATAGAAGTCCCAGAAACAAATTAAAGAAAAACGAGCAGCGTTCACCCCCTCAACTCGCAGCCAGAACAAGCGGCCACGTGACCTGGAATGGATTATATGCCGCCAATGTTGATCATAGCAACGCCCTGGGGTTGGCAAAGCACAGGACACGCGCTGAGTTCCAGACATTGTTATGGCTCGGCTATTGTCGTCGTTGAAGCAATTGGACACGGGCCACTACCCGAATGCTTCTCGAGCTAGTAATTATCACGAGCCCAAATCGAGCGCCCACGCAATGCTCGGGTCCAATCTATGAACCGCATTCAAATATCGTCACTTGGGTGTACTGCGATCCCCACGTTACGTCATCAAATTTTGCAAAAGAGAGATTGAATGACAATGATCGCTTTTGTCCTTGAAATTACACCGCAACAAAGGAGTTTCTTGGCCAGTGGCGTTGCGTGCGAGTATCCTTGAGTCCCACCAGTGCCAGTAAGCTCGTGTAAAGTGAAAGACATTCCAACTGAATATCGTTGCACAGCTCCTTTAAGGCTTGTTAAAAAAAACAGCGGAGCGCTAGGTCAGCGCTACGTAAGCGCTCGAAAGAGTGCTCATGTGGCGCAGCCTAGCGTGTGACTTAGTTCTAATATAGCGCGCGATTAGCGCTTTAGTAGCGCTTCAGTAGCGTCTTGTTAGCGCTTCTTGTATCGCAGTTACTGCAGAGGATTAGTGCGTGCGCTCCGGTTCCGGTTCCTGTGGTTGTGTGAGCCTCAGCAGCAACATGGCGGACATGTGGGACGCTGAATTAGAAACACGACAAATGGTGTTACATACGCAGTTTGTGCATATGTGTGTGGACGGCTTAACGCTCAGAAGAGTCTTCTGAGAGCGTGAAATTTTTTGCCACCGAGATACCGAAGGGTGCCCGCGAAACGTGTTCCCAGGCTGAGGAACCTAGACTCAGAGTTATTTCGAAAACGATTATTTCTTAACTGCGTGTCTTTGAAACCAGGGTCACGCACGTCGAAGAGAAGGTGATGAGGCCGTAAACAATCAATTAGTCGCTCAAAGTCCGTGACTCTGGATTGTCTGCCCCACCGTTCGCTTGGAGAGCGACTCTTTTACTTGCTCTTCCTTCACCGCCAAATGAAAAAGAACAGCGGAATCGCTGTGCATGCACTGTTCCGCAGCAGAAGAACGGCACAAGGATCGTGAGGGCGCTTACACTCCGCTGCTGAATCACTACCCGAGCGCTGCTGAAGCGCTGCTAAAGCGCTAACCGAGCGCTACGTCAAGCGCAAATTGGTGCCACATGAGCGCTGCTTCCAGCGCTCGTGAGGCACTAACTTAGTGCTCCGCTGTACGTGTGAACCGGCCCTTAAATAACAGCAGAATTAGAGCTCAGGGTATACACCGTACCAATGTTTACAAATCTACACCCCAGCGTGGGATCTCTCAGGCAATACCACCTAGAAGACAAGGCCTGCGCATGACGTTTCGTTAGTAGATCCCCGACCCGCCCCAAGCGGCAAACACCCCGAAGCTCGACGAGAGTATGGGCCGCGTCCCAACCGCGTCGCATTCACTGGCGGCCACAGCTGTGCGCGCGACTGCTGAGCGCGAGCTGATAGCGAGCTTCCAGTTCATTTGCAACGCGCATTCGAACACTCCCTCGGCCGGGAGCGCGAGCTAGCACGCGCTCCTGGCTTTGAGACGTGCATTTCTAGCGCGCGCGCTCCTTCTGCGGAAGAACGCTTCAAATCAGCGACCCGGAGTATAAACAGCGCCCTTAAAATGGCGTCCAGTGCCAGCGTCCAGCGTCCAGCGAAGGGCTTTGCAGCCCTTCGCACAGCAGTAAGACATTTTCACTCATGCATTTGACGCTCCACGTGAACGTCTAACTTCATTTTATGCTATAGCAACATACACTCGTGCGTGAGCATCTGTTTCATTATCTGCTACACAAACAACTGAAGCAGGCGATGGAGCAGACGATGTCGCAGACGACGTAGCAGACGATGGTGCTCATCCGGGCTAGCTAGGGGGCGCTGAGGGGATCTACTAGTGATGACGTTTAGAGGAGGAAACGAGCAGGCCTTGTGTTCTAGGTGGTATTGCCTCAGGTCAGTGCCTGCCTGTTCGTCGCTTCTTTTTAAGCGAGAAAGTCACGTGCATGCCATTCGCACGAACGCTGAAAATGGCAAGGAGCACGTGCCAACACGGCGTACTGTTTTTTTTTATTTTTTTATTCGTCGCCTGAACTAAGGAGAGCGTTGATAATGGTCTTATAGACCCCTTGCAGCTGCTGTGCATCGGCGCCTCCATAACCGACCTTCAGTTTTTGTTTCCTCTTATTCCGTTTCTAACACTTCATCATTACCAGAGCAGGCCAGATCATTGTCATTTTAGATTTTATTGTATCCTTCTCCTCAGCGTGGTCCTTTGTTGAGGCTCGTCAACGCCCGCTTCTGTGGATCGGTATCTCGGTAAGACAAAAGAAGGTCATCAATGGTGGCTGTAATCTGGGGCGTGTGCAAAGCGTCTATAACAACCGTGAATGTCTACAGGGGCGCTATATTTAAACGGCAAAAAAAGACGTAACCTCGGCCGCTTTGGCGCTATGCATGACTTGCAAGTCCCGTCATTACATCATGATGGTGTTCATCTCAACTTCTTTTTTTACAAGAGAAAGAAATTCGGTGATACAAGACGTACGTACGTTTCAAAAGGTACGCCGTCAGCAGCAAAGCCGGCCTCGAATCACCAATGCTTGTTACATCAGTGCAGGCTATAGAAAACTGCGCCCCTGCCTTCAGCTTCGCTCGCATTTATAATAAAATAGTGATGTGGTGAACTCGGACACCATACTTTACCCTAGAGCCACTAAATGAGCTAAATAAGCGTAGCTATTTTAGTGGCTCTACTTTTACCCTATCGAAAATGTGCCCTCTGTTTGAAGCTGTGGAACTCCCTGCACAACGGCATACATAAAATACACCAATAATGTCGAAACACTAGAAATTATTCAAATGCAACAAATCAGGTAACGAAATTTAAATTTTTTAATGTTCTCTGGTGTGACTTGTTCCGCAATTGTGCGGTTCTAGACATCTTTGAACGGTAGGCACGGGACCAGGGTCGGCCCTAGGGTTGAACGGCCAGGACGGAATCCGCGCGCCTCATTAAATTTTTTGTTTAGCTTCTTTTTTTTTTTCAGAACACGCTGCCCGACAGTCGGTATGTGCTCGACCGCTGTTTGTTTTTTGGAATGCGGCTCTCGTCTTACAGTGGTACCTACTATACTCGTTTTCACCTTAAAGGAGCGGTGCAACGATACTCAATTGGAATGTTTTTCTCTTTACACGAGCTTACTGGCACACCTGGGACTCAAGGATACTCACACGCAACGAGACTGGCCAAGAAACTCCTTTGTTGCGGTGCAATTTCAAGGACAAAATCGATCATTTTCATTCAATCTCTCCTTTGCAAAATTTGATGACGTAACTCGGGGATCGCAGTACACCCATATGACGATATTTGAATGCGGTTCATAGATTGGACCCGAGCATTGCGTGGGCACTCGATTTGGGCTCGTGATAATTACTAGCTCGAGAAGCATTCGGGTAGTGGCCCGTGTCCAATCGCTGCAACGACGACAATAGCCGAGCCATAACAATGCCTGGAACTCAGCGCGTGTCCTGTGCTTTGCCAACCCCAGCGCGTGGCTATGAGCAAAATTGGCGGCATATAATCCGCTCCAGATCACGTGGCCGCTTGTTCTGGCTGCGAGTTGAGGGGGTGAACGCTGCTCGTTTTTCTTAAGTTTTTTTCTGGGACTTCTATTGCGTGGGGTGAAAAACGAACGCGTGTTTCATAGGTCATTAACGTCAGGGATCCGTTTTAAGTGGTATTTGCGGAAAGTACAAAAATTGTTGCATCGCCCCTTTAAGGCCACGGTCCCACGGAATGTGGCAGTTTAGGTACTTTTTGGCAGGTCATTACTCATCTCCTTTTAAATACTGTTTTGTGGGATTGATGTCATTCGAAAGGCAATGCAATCCTTTTTCATTTGATATTATGTATGTATTGGTTTATACTGTTCATGCGCATTTGTAGCGTTGCGAATATGATGGCGCGGACCCTCACTTGCTCCGCTGGTTCATGTTTTATGAACGATTCATTAAAGATAACACGGTTTCAATAGAGCAGTTTTGTTAAGATGATGTCGGAGCAGAATGTAACGGTATACTTTTTTGGTATTAGCTCTACTTTGTTTTTTACAGCTCTCCAAATATTACCCTAAAATTGACATTTTTCAGCACAAATATGTTTTTAATGACAAGCGCTAGGGCAATGAAATTAGCTACAGATGTAGTGCTTATAATTGGTAATATGCAGAAAAAAAATTAATGTTGTGTAAAATTTTTTTGTTTAGATATTCTATATCAAACGTAGCACTTTTTTGTGCTTCGAGTCATGGCAATTCAAATGCCGCTGAGTAAATAATTAAACTATGGTAAAATCTTTAATAACATTTAGAACTTCAATAGTTGCCCAAGAGGTGGACGGTGGCTTTTTTTATTTTCAAAGTCATAACGCTCCGGGAGCCCTTCAAACTTACCTGTTTTTGACGCACATCTTTTTTGGACATCAAACAGATTTATTGGCATCTAATAATATTTATTGTATGGAATAGATATACATTGCGATGTATTAGATTTTCCCAATGAACTTGCTTTGGTTTCTTGATAGTTGTAGAGCTTAGCTAATTTTAAAAACAATTAAAAACTGTTTGGGCGTTTTGTTGCGCTACCTGGCGGATGGCAGACAAAACTGTTGATTTCTAAGTTCAAAAAATTTTCGAGGGCGGCGTTGGCGTTTGTATCATCATCAATCTCCGTGTCGTTTTACCTTCACATTTAGAAAATATATTTGAAGATTTACTATCGATAAATGAATGGTTTAAGTACTGGGTCAGGTTAATAAATCTAAGACAAATAATTACACAAGCGTAGTGTGATATAAAGTGTTCATTATTCGATACAATTGAAATCAATAAACGATAAAGACGAAGAGGGAAAGAATACACCCGAGTTCACTTCATGCCTAGAGTCACTAAATGAGCTGCGCTTAAAGTATCGGCACTCCGTTCCCCAAAATTGTTTTGGGCGCCGCCATTTTGGGTCTTGTGCAGAGCAAACGCAACTGCCGATCATCATGATCCAGAAGTGCGACTTCCTCTGCATTAGATGCGGTGCTAGGAAGCTGATGCAATATTGCTATGCTCTGTCGCGGGTTGTTTAAACATTCGTGGAGGACGGAAAAGCGTTTCCTGTGATTTTAGATAAAGCTTCAGATAACTGGCAACCATGATTTTAAGCCACAATATGGCCAAGTGTCGTTACTCTGAAGCGTAGCTAATTTACTGGCATTAGCGGGAACAATGAGGAAGAGGCAGGTGTCAAAAGGTAGTGGCTTGTGGAATCCACGGGGCTCACGTCATGGCCCCTCCAGGTTTTACAAGCTTCTTGAACAACGGCATGAATAGTGTCATTAAACAAGCTACGCTTCAGAGTAGCGCACACTTGGCCATATTGTGGCTTAAAATCATGGTTGCCAGTTATTTGAAGCTGTATCTGAAACCACAAGAAACGCTTTTCCGTCCTCCACTTCAAACAGTTTGCGACAAAGCAAAGCAATATTACATGAGCTTCCTAACACCGAATCTAATGCTGAGGAAGTCGCAATTTTGAATCATGACGATCGGCAGTTGCGCCTCTGCACAAGCACCAAAATGGCGGCGCCCAAAACACTGTCGGGGAAGAGAGTGCCGATACTCTAAGCGCAGCTCATTTATTGGCCATACTTCCCGCGAACCTCCTTTCCCCTGACTGAAACTGAAACTAAATATGAATAATACACCATTATTATAGCTTATTTAGTTTTAACCACCTACACATAATGAGAGGAGGAAGCGGCCGGGTAGGAGAAACGCGGGTTTTATGTGCGACTGTTCTAATCAATGTTAGTTCTAACCGTCTCAAAAGAGAGAACGCGCGAGCTTGCGCTGGTTAAAAAAAGACGGTCCAAAGAAAAGAGGCGGCACGCCGTGTTCTTTGTGATTGTGCGTCTAATTGCAAATTGTTGTGTGTATGTTTATACAGCCGGAAGTTAGTCTGCCTTAGTGGGCGTCTGGTGTCTCAGGTGTGGATGAGCAATTTAGCCAGTGCGGTACAACCGCAAACCTGGGGTCTTTAACGTGCACCACGCAGTATAGATACACGACCGCACCCCGGTATGATGCTCTTCCAGATCGAAACGGGCAGGGGCGGGGTGGGTACTGCAGCGCGAGCTTTCGCTCCACGTGCTCCGAGCTGGTGTGCGCTAAACATGCACTCGGCCACCGATCGACCCCCCCCCCCCTTTATATAAGTATTTGAAGATCGACGATGGACGTCGATCGTCTCGAGGTAATGTAACGTAATAACATTATATAAATAATAAACATATTGAAGGATTGAACGACTCAATTTTTCAATTCTTGGATTGTAATATGGCGGTAGCCTATTGTACTTACTGTTGATGAAGAGCAATTTGAGGTGATGAGGTAATGATTAAATTATGAGGCTCTATAAGGACGACGATATTAGTGGGTGTCGAACCACTACGTACAGTGCCAAACTTGTTTCAAGTATCGTGTACCCAAAGACCTTTCTTCACCCGCAACAGAATATGGTAGAATCAATGAGGATGCTGCTTTACAACTGTACGTGGAACAGGAAAACTGCAATGTGCAGAAGTGCTGCTTATTCGTTAATATGAAGGACGGATTTCTAGCAGCATTCCCTGATTGACTACTTGGAACAAATGGCCTCCTTGACGTAAAGTGTCCCCGTTCCAAAAGATTCTTGAAGCCTACTGAAACCGCAAAGGAGTATGAGGCGAAAAATAAGAAAAAGGAGCCTGGTGTGAAAGGTCCAAATCACGCCTCTACTACCAAATACAAGGGCAGTTACACAATACACAAAGAGAGTTTTGTGATTTCGTTATATTTACACTCAAGGGCATTGATATCCAACGTATCCAGAGGGATGACACCTTCTTGTCAACCATAGAGCCTTTTCTATACTCAAGTTTTACATGGAAGGCCCGACTTCCGCTGAAATTCCTCACGTAGACGAGTTGTCCGACCGAATAATCTGCCATTACTCCCGATCTGGGAATCTCTCGATCTTCATTCATGGCCATAGAATCATGAGATCGAGGGGTGTGGCTCTTCGTCCGCCGAACATTGCTTCGGCGGGTGTTTTTACCGTGTAAGATGAGACCGTCGCGTGCTGCTGGAACAAGAACCTGGCGATTCTTCACTGAACTGCTTCTTCCGTAAGCTTCAAGAGGGCTTTCTTCGTTTCGTACACCATCTGTTCTGCTTGCCCGTTAGTTGCAGGATGGTATGGTGCACTAATGTGATGCCTGATGCCGTTTTTTTTTTTTGGGGGGGGGGGGACTTGTTTATTTTATTTGAAGCAAGATTTGGCGCGTTATCAGAGAAAAGTATTTTCGGTAGGGCAAAAGTAAGAAAAAGAAAGCGTAGAACGTCAATGACGCGTTTGTTCGTCATGGCAGGCATCGTGTAAACTTCCAACCACTTAGAGTACGCATCGACCATGACTCCGCAGATGCGGATACGTTTCGCCACCCACAGACTGAATAGTGGATCGTTTTCAGTTACAGTTCATGATGGCGCTGGACTCGAGGAAGCCTTCGACTCTTTCCACAAAGTTAGCCCAGGTGCCAGCACTTTTGTCGAAAGCGGCAAGTGTTCGAAACGTCGACAGCGTCGGTGGCCACGTGCTGTGCTTGACACTGGACGCTTACCATTCGCTGAGAAGAAACTTGCTTGTTCGTCTGCCACGAGTCGTCCGACATCAGGTCATCGCCGCTACTCCATCTCCCGACAAAACAGGTCGTCATTGTCCGCATGTCCATAGTTAGCAATCACGTGAACTTATAAATTCCCATACTTCATAACTAGCCGTCGCTAAACGCCGTCCATTCATAGCGTCTTCATTACGAATAAACGTCTTCCTATCTATTCTGATGGTTTTCATCATACTCCTCCTAAGCTGTACTTACAACATTATATGTGTCGGTACTTCCGAAAATATTGCAACGGCGTTTGTTTTCTGGGAACTATAATGTAACAACCTTTACAAAATCTTCCGGATCCAGTGAAACACAATATTTCGTTATGTCACTTTTCGGTCGTCATTATAATTGTGAGGTAAGTACCGTAAATTGCGAAGCAGTTTACTTGACGTCCGCTTCCATTGATGTCTTGGAATATTGAG
>JAZHYW010000149.1:0-38754 GCA_037355805.1 Ixodes ricinus
GAACAACTTGCGCAAGATGATCCGCGACGTCGTCCAGGATGGAGCTCTAGAGTCTACTGCCGGCTCCCAACCGCCTGCAGCTTCAATCTCGATTGCCGAGGTGGTTCGAGAGGAAGTGCAGCGAGCTTTCCAGCCGACAATCGCATCACCGGCTTCCGGCTCCCGGCGAACCGTCGCCGAGCTACGCCGCAGTGGCCCGACGTGCACATCGCCTGCTGCGCTGTCAGCCGCGACGTGAGCCTTCAGCACCGAGGCAACCCGCCGCACGTCCACCCAGGAGCAACCGGCGCCGAGGAAGACGGACGTTCTAGGCGACCGCCGACCGACGCCCGCCGCGTTACCACTGCGGGGAAGCTGACCACGGGTACCGCCGTGGCGATGCCCCCGCCGGCAGATCGGGCTTCGCGGGTCCAGGCGCTGCCGACGCCCCACGCCCGAGGAGCGGAGATCGACCGCGAGACATCGAAAAGCATCTGCATCGAGCACCGCCATCTCCAGCGCCCGCTCCTCGCGAGGATACCGGTCGCCCTCACCACGACGCCCCGCTTCACCGATACGCACAGGCCCCGCCGCGAAAGCGTCTCGCGCACTCGCCCGTCGTCGGGGAAATGCCGCGGCAACCCCTGGAGGTGGTGCTGCCGAAGATAACCGACGCAAACATCCTCCACGAACGTCGGAGGGCCCCACTCCTAACGACGCCGCATCGCAAAAAAACGACGCTCCTGCTGGCGGCAAAGAATAACCTAAACGTCGTTATCGACGGCCACGACGCGTCGGGCCTCGCCGACACCGGAGCGACTACCCGCTCCGGGAGTGGGAGGCTTTCCAACGCTCGCAAAAGCGACGACACCATGGATGACCTAGAGCCACTAAATGAGCTGCGCGCGCTCGCACCCGTTCCTGGACATTGCTGTGGGCGCCGCCATAGTTTCAGCAGAGTGACGCTACCGCAGATCGTCATGATTCAGGAAGTGCGACTTCGCCAGCATTCGATTTGGTGGTGCTGGTTCGCGTAATATTGGCTTGGCCGCGGACTGTTTAACATTTGTGGAGGACTTGAAAGCGTTTCTGTGGTGATTTCAGATAAAGCTCGATAACCGGGTAACCAGTCATTTTAAGCCAACATGGCCAAGTGTCGCTACTCTGAAGCGTAGCTTATTTAGTGGCATCAGGATGACCTGGCGAGCCGAACTGCCGGTGGGCACTATCATTGTCCAGTCGGGGAGTGTGCACCGCTCGCGCCGATTCACGTGAAATCTGCCCGGTGAAGTTCGTTGTTCTGCGGATTGCGCAAGAGACGTTATACTCGGCATGGACTTCCCGGCGAATTCGGCGCCGTCATCGACCTGGAAGCCAAACCAGCTGACAGTGCGGAAACCTGCTGGCGACGTCCGAAGATCAGGAAACAACGTCGGCCGCTCCTCAGCCACAGTGCTAGGTCCGAGCACGTGAACTTGCCACCGCGCTCGAGTGTGCTGGTGCCCGCCGGAACCCAAACCGCAATTTACGGAGACGTTCTCCTGCTGGAAGGGAATGTCCGCACCGTCTCAAGCAGAGGGATTGGTGTCGCCAGAGGCGTAACGAAGCTCCAAGGCGATGGACGCAAAAGCCTGTCACTGCGTAACGAACTTCCGGCAAGAGGCTCAGCACCTAGATAAGGCACTACCGCGGGATTACATCGAGGAGCTCCAGGACAAGGCAGCCGCAATCGCCCGGAATCTTCTGAAGACTCCCTCGCTCTGAAACATGCAGACATGCGTCATCCTCAGAGTGCCTGACGATCGACCCAACCCTCCCCTTCCCCACCGACGACAGGCCGACCGGACCTCCCCGCCGAGTTTGCATTGAGTGCGGCCGCCACGTCATCAAAGGCAGCGCTAAACGACGGTTGCGAAACACTCGAATTGTTGGCGAATGACAACGCACTTCCTGTGCATCGGCCACCGTACCGAGTTTCCGTGAAAGAAAGAGGACATCATCCAGAAGCAAGTTCAGGAAATGCTTGAGCGACGACATCGTACAACGTCTCAAACAGTCCGTGGGCTTCCCCAGTGTCCTGGTGAAGAAGAGATGGAACCCTGAGATTCTGCGTGGATCATCGCCGGCTGAACGCAATAACAAAGACGCCGACCGCGCCGCCTGCATTGAGCACCTTGGTCTGCCAGCGCCACGCCCGTTACTTTTCGTCGATGGACTTGAAGAGCGGGTACTGGCATGATAGAGGCCGACGAACGAGATCGCGAGAAGACTTGCCGCCGCTCAGGCCGCCGGCGGGCTGTATGAACGATGTAATGCGGCTCGGACTGCGCAGGGCGCGCCGGCAACCTTCCAGCGGGTTGGTGGACACCGTCCTTTCCGGGTTTCGAAATGGCAGAGCTGTCTCGTGTACCTCGACGACGTTGCGGTGTTCGCAGGTGAATTCGACGAGCACCTGGAGACGAACCGCGATCCGTGCTGCAGGCTACCCAGACTGCTGCTGGCGCTGATAGCCTGCCAAGCGTCGGTTCGCTTCATGGTGGAGCTGAAATTCTTTGGGACACGTTGTAGGCGAACGCTCAGGGTGTAAGCCCTGATTCCTGCAAAGACGTCCGTTGTCGCCGAATTCCCGGTGTCCACCGTGACAAAAGGGCCAGTCCGAAGGTTGCCCGTGGGCTGTGCGCTCATCACAGATCGTTTCGTCCGTGACTTTGCGTCAGCTCCCCTGCACCGCTGACGCATCCGACAAGGACGACGTGCAGTTCCAGTGGGGAAAGGGAGCAAGACCGCCGTTCGACGAACTCGGGGCTGTAAGGCTCCATGTGCGCCCCTACATCCGGCATTTTGATCAGTCTGCGTGATCGCGGAAACTGCTCACGGACTTGCCAGCAACAATACTGGCCCCGGCGTGCGGTACCTCGTTCCAGCTGGTTTTCGAAGAAGGAGCAGAGAGAGTAATCGCTTTCACGCAAAGCCGGGCGTCTGCGGCAGGTAACAAACTTATTCCAACGTACCGGACAAGGAATGTCTTGTGTCGTTCAGGCGATAACCAAGTTCTGTCCGGTTATGTACCAGTGTATCCCGTTCCGCGTGGTCACAGACCACCACGCCCTGCTGGCTCGCCAACCTCAAGGACCCATCAGGACGCCTCGCCCCGCTGGAGCCTCCGACTGCAAGAGCAGAATTGACGCTCACCATTGTGCATAAGTCCGGCCGCAAGCATAATGACGCTGACTGCTTGTCTAGGGCTCCAGTCAGTCCCTCCGACTCTCCGGCGCCGACGACGATGACGACACCCGTTTTCTCGGCGCAAAGTCACTGCTACCGACATGAGGGCACCGCAACGCGACGACACAGAGCTTCGCTCCGTGATCGACCACCTCGAAGGTCGAGGAGGCCTCTGTCCCACGGGTCTTGTCCGGGACCTACCGAGCTTTGTCCTGCGGCGAGGCGTGCTCTTTCAGGAAGA
The DNA here is from genome assembly GCA_037355805.1 of Ixodes ricinus. Lineage (NCBI taxonomy): Eukaryota > Metazoa > Arthropoda > Arachnida > Ixodida > Ixodidae > Ixodes > Ixodes ricinus. The sequence continues at coordinate 3,446 of JAZHYW010000149.1, forward strand.
CTTTCGGAACCAGCGAAAACCCCTGGCTACTGGTTGTCCCCAGCTCTCCGAGAAGCACATGCTTCGGGCGCGCCACGACGACCCAACGGTCCAGGCGCATCTCGGCTGCAGCAGGGTCTCCTGCCCGGATCTCGCATGCTGTGCAAGCCGCCACTGGCCAAAACTCCTGAAGACTCTTCGTCTGTACACCATGGTCATGTCACGAGAGTGCCAGCGGCGTAAGAAAGTTTCTCTGACGAGACCTGCGAGATTGCCGCAAACGCGATATCCGCCCTTACTACGCCTTTCCAACAAATCGAAATGGATCCACTGGCCTCTTTCCGCCATCGACGCCGGGGAACCGCCGGATAATCGTTGCCACGGATTGCCTACCCTCGGTACGCGGAGACGAAAGCCCTTCCTGCCGTAGTGGACAGCGTGCGGAGTCGCCAAGTTTTTCGTCGAGTCTATTCCCCTTCGAGCATGGCGGCCCCGAAGTCTCTGATAACGCCGACCGAGGGTCATCTTCTTCGGGCCCAGCTCACGCAAGAGATCCTTCGGCTCAGCCACACCAGCCATCGCCGGACCACCAGTGCAGCATCCAAGGGAATGGCCACTGAGTGCTGGCTTCAACAAGGACGATCAGGGCCGTACGTGATCTCCATGCGCGTCGACGTAGAGCACAAGGACGTGGGACGAGGTATTACCATACATCACGTCTTCGCCAACACCGCAGCTCAAGAAACAACGGGGTTTACACCATCTGAGCTGGTGCATGTGCAGGTAAGCGACAACCATGCTGACGCGATGCTGCCCCATGAGCCTAGTCGATGACGGATGCGACGATGCCTCCATGCGGTACGGGAGCCAGAGAGCGAGGCACGCACAACCAGCTCCGCCTTCGAATCCATGACCAACAGCGTGGTCGCCACGCACTTGCAGAACCTCGTCGCCGGGACGTCTCACTTCCAACCCGGAGACCGGCGTGGTGTGGACTACCGATGTGGCAGTCGCGGACTCAGCGAAAAAGCCTGAAACGCTATTTCGACCCTACAAGATCATCCGACGCCTCGGCGACCTGAACGACGAAGTCCTTCCCGACGGAACGCGCCCTATCTGCAGACGTCAGCCGCGACTCCGCAGGTGGTGCACGTCGTCTGGCCGAAGCCGTATTACGAACGATAGAACTTTCCACCCTCGTCGACGAGCGAACTGGGTGAACCGCGAACTGGTGAACTGCGAACTGCGTAGCTGCGAACCGTGAACCGTGAACCGTGAACCGTGAACCGTGAACCGTGAACCGTGAACCGTGCGAACTGCGAACGCTGGAAGCTGCGAACTGCTGAACTGCGAGACTGCGAGACGCTGCGAACTGCGAGCTGTTTCTGACACTGCGAACTGCGAGCTGCGAACTGGGAACTGCGGAACTCGCGATTCTGCTCGTCCTTTTGCTGTGGATTTCTTTTATTTTGTTTTTCGTTTTGTGCGGCATGGGGACGATGCGGCTGCCTACTCAGGGGGAATCATGCCGCGGGCGCAGCTGACCGAGTAGGCAGCGCGCCCGTGGCACAGCGGTTGTCGCGCTTGCCTTCCACGGAGAAGGCCGGGGTTCGATTCCTGGCCGCGCTCTACACATTTTGCTGGCTTGCTGTAATGTCATGTTCTAGTAAAATTCGAGAGCCGCCTTGCTAATTCCGAGGTTAGAACCTGTTCACACGAACCCGAACCTTCCACGCCGAATGTTCCCGAAGCCCACGTGTGTTGTACAAAGGAGCGCCGCCTGACAAGCCGAGTCGGTTTCGCCCCAGCGTTCGACTCCTGCTCTTTCGCCGCTGAGACGTAACTTAAGACACACTACACCTGCAACAACATTAATAGCCTACAAATCTTTCATCAGGCAACTTTTAGAATATGCTGACATTACTTGGGATCCACACACATTATCGAACATAAATAAACTCGAAAGAGTACAAAATAAGGCACTAAGATTCATTTACCACAAATACAAAAGATTAGATTCTGAGAGTGTCCAATACAACATAGACGGTATCCAGCCCCTCCGAACCCGTAGGAAAATTAACAGACTCACTTTCCTATACACACTGATAAACGATGGCTTTAGAATAGATAGGTCACGCTATGTCACTCTAAAATCTGCGAGAAGCACACGTAGCTACCATGCCTTATCACTTACAGACTATCAATGCCATACCGACTGCTTCAAGTTTTCTCTTTTTCCTAAAACCATTACTGAATGGAATGAGCTGCCTTTTGACATCGTAAACACGACTTCCACCCAATCATTTAAAGCCTCGCTCTTTTCATTCTTTAAATAACCTCGAGGCTACTTGTTGCTTATTGTTTTGAATTTGTTGTGACTGCTGGCTGTTGCTTATTGTTTTGATTTTGTTGCGACTGCTGGCTGTTAGCCAATCTTTCAACGCACTGCCCCTGAAATATGTTGGCAGCTATATATCTCGAACTGAAGTTGTGATGGTCGTTTGTGTATACCACATCGTTCAATGTCTTGTTCGCTTACTAGCGTAAACGGTAAAAGGTACACGGTAAAGTGTAATGATGCTCACTGTTTCATTGTTGTGCAATATTTTGGTTGTGGGTTTCATGGTTTCTGCTCTTTCCTATGTTCGTTGCACTGGCCTTGTTCCATATTGTACGTTTCAGTCATTGTTTAGAAGCCTGTCCTACAACGCCTTCCTTGAGAAGGCAGTAGTATCTGTAAATAAATAAATAAATAAATAAAACATCCTTCTTTCACTGAGACCTTGGTCATATAGCAAAACGAACCCTTACTTCCCTGTCCCTAGCCGAACGCTCTTCTCTCTTTTGAGGCCTCTCGTTGGCCCGACGAACACGCTAAGCACGTGGGCCGACGCTTCTGTTCAGTGATGTCCTCCTCAGTCGACTTTTTTGTGTTTGCGAGGCAATGTGAAGACCACCAGAGCACTTTTAGCAATCGTATGTCTTCTATCATCAGTTATATTAATGCATGGGTGGGATTGGCTATATCCCCAGAGACATATATCGAGAGAGTTTGGTCAATGGAAGGAGCAGGCAGAGCCAGGGTGTGCACCAGACGCAGATAGGAGGTTTGACGTGCTCTCTTGGCCAACCAGAAGCCGAAATAAACCTCTAGCGGTGCTAGCGAGAAACCGTTTTAATAACTGCGTAAGAGTTAAATGTGGTAACGGTACATGGTTAAAAATATGGTGCACCTGATGTTATGATTATAAACAGGCAAAAATAATGTGAGAAACGAATGTGCCGCTCGAACTCTGTTTTGCTCGGACGGAGTCTGACCGCTCGGACGGCAGATTCTCGTCCCTGGCATGCGAATTACGTCGATCGTTCTGCTAGTAGCGGACGCTTTTTCTATTTTCTATACCTTTATACATTTTTCACCATTATTTTGTATGAGTGTGATTGAAACATCACCTGCACCTTATTTTCAGTCACCGAGAGTTACTTCGACGCACTTATTAATTTTGTTTCTCGCGACCAGCGCCAGGGTATTATTTGCGGCTTCTGGTTGGCCACATACGAATTTGTTAAGACCCCTAAACGCGCAGAGCCCGCTTTCGGCCAATGACGCTTCCTCACTTGCTCCCTATAGTTCCCGATGAATAGTCAAACTCTCGCTCTATATGGCTCTCGCTGTAGCCACCAGGTAGTGAAGTTTGTTTTAACAGGTGGCGCCATCAGCTGGGAAACTTCTGCAACTCTCGTTAAATCATCTACCCCAGCCATTTTCCGCATTATCGCGCTTCTTTGAACATTCTCTGCCAATCTTCAAACATGAGTTTTGTAATCCTAATTGTTTGTTTCTCAATCCTTCCTTTCTCGCCAGCCAAACCCAGCACTCCAAATCCGCTACCTTATCAGGGAGCGGATGTGTATCGCTGTCTTTGGGGTTTGGTTCATTCATTTTATGTGTGAATTTTTTTTTCATGCATATCTCCCTGTATACTTTCCGTGCCTACCTGGTATTTTTCATTTCAGTTTACTTTTGTGCAAATATTAATTACCTAATTGCCTCTGCTCTCAAATCACGAGCCGTGTTCCTCCTCATTTTGGTGTGTTCTCATACACTGCCAGTACCAATCTACACATGCTCCTTTGTCGAAGTTTCAATCCTGATGAAACCTTCGACCTCATGCACAGTGTCTCATTGCCAAAAAATAGTCCAAGAACCATCACTACTTTCCAGATACCTCTATCTAGTACAAATTCACAGTGCCTTGAGTTCTATCTAAACGTATTTCCCTTTGCCCAATTTTATTTCCTTCCTGTTCCTCTAGATAAGTTTCCTTCACTCATTGGGCCCTACCTCCAGATATTTGTACTCTTCTGCACGAGCTATTAATATGTGTTCTACTTTCAGGAGTTCAGGGCTCTTATCGCCGTTAGCACCATCACTCCAGGCTTTTCACTACTACAACTCAGGTTCAAGATGTCCCCTTCCCCTCCACATGCTCTAGGTCCTGCATTGTATTTGTGATGTTTTACACGAGTGCTATGTAGCCCTTTCGAAAGTGTGCTCTCTTTTGGAAACTGTGTAATCCGTGCACAATGGCGGAGACAGGACACCAGCGCGAGCTCTAGCATTCGATTGCGCCTCGGCTGAACGAGCCCAGGGGGGGGGGGGGGGGGCGCAGCTTGGTGGTAGGAATGATAAAGACGCATATGTTGGACTACACGTAGATCTGACGTAGATCTCGTCAGTTCTAGAGAAACAACTGTTTTTCCTTAATCTCGGGGAAAGGTAAGCGTTCCGTTTTTCATCCATAAACCAAATTTACAACTTTATTTTATACAAGACCAAGGAAAAATTTTTGAGATCAAATGAGTTGTCTAGAAGCCTATACACTTTCTTTCGAGCTCATTGGTTTGATTTCTGTTTGTCCCGTGATGTAATCGTGCACAGCTGCTTGCCTGTGGCATTGTTTACATCGCGAGGCTCACCGTCGCAGCTTGTCTCATCTGCGAACTGCGACTGAGACGCTCGTTGACGCTCATCTCCAGTACCGTATGCGATGAGAATATTGTGAAACACAGGATAATCGTCGTGTCGGTAAGTTTTGGTTTTGACCTTTTTTTTTGCACTTGCACACCTAAACTTGAGCGTCCGCAACTAACAACGACCTCCCCGTTGGCCTGCTTCCAATACAAGTACACTGTCTTTAGTATGCTGAGCTACGAACACAATCCGGTAGATATGATAGGTACTCTCGCCGCTCGAGTGCGATGCAACCTGAGCGCGTTTCAGAACTAAAGCTCACACACCCTCCAAATTCACGCGACGACTGGCGCTAATCTTAGAACAGCTGAGAGACGCCCCATCGTTCTTGCACTTCTCCAAGCGGATGAGTGTTTGAGATATTATAAAATCTTTAGAAAGTTTCAGTCATGTGCTCAAACCCGATTGGGCTTCGAATCGCGGCAATCAGTCCAGTGGAGTTCATTTCGTCCTATGTGCGCGAATGTTTTCTAGACACCGTCGAATCGTTTAATGCCCGACATTTACGTGACGAACACTTTTAAGAACACCTGATTAACCAACCAGTTCCGTTTGGCTAGAGTCAAGTGTTCAGCGTAACCGTCCAGTCGCATTACAGTCACGGCCACTAGGCACAACTTTCAGGGTACAAGGTGCATTTCTGGGGCCGAGTATGTTTTGAAAAATGTAGGCAAAAAAAAAACAGTAATTCTAGCTGAGCAGTTTTAAGCTTATACGTAAATTTTTGTACCTGTGGCATTTCACTTAAATCAAGGTATTGGTTAGGACTGTTTTGGCGATGACACTAAACATGTGTACATGGTGTCGGCGGTGTGTTCGAATGCGCCGGAGAAGAAAAAGGACGTCCGGCTCAGAGCTTAGACAAAAGGCATATATTTCTCGCGGCTCCCGAGGCCACGCGGTAGCGTGAGCTGGCGCGCTCACCGGCACCGTGCTCGGCGCAGTGGAGCCTGCGTTGTTTAGTTTAGAAGTACAGTTCTTCGGGTGTTTTATACAGCCCGTGTGGTTGTGGCATCTGTCGGGTCTGCTACAGAATCCCCCCCTAGTGTCGTGAAGCAACCCGTGTGGTTGTGGCCCACGTCACGGTCCTTTGGGGAGTCGGTGATTTGACGGAGGCTTTTACTTGATTTGGTGTGACGGCTGATGGACGGTGCAGGAGCACAGGGTCCGTCAGAGAAGAGTCCAAGTAAGCGGGTTTCACTCGATCAAGTGTGACAACGTCATGACGACCATTGATGTTGACCGTACAAGTTTTGTCGGTGCGTGAGATGACTTCGAATGGTCCGTCGTACGGGGGAATGAGAGGTGCGCGTACCGTATCTCGTCTCAAGAATACGTGAGTGCACGTATCCAGATCTTCACTTGTAAAAATTTGGCTTCGTGTTTGTTGTCTTGGTGGGACCGGCCGTAGAGAAGTGAAGAATTTTCTCATCTCTTCAAGGTATGAGGGCATGTCAGGCTGTGCGGATGGTGTGCACGTGAAGAAATCTCCTGGTAACCGAAGTGTAGTACCGTAAACCAGTTCGGCTGAGGTGCAAGTTAAATCCGTCTTAAAGGTGCCCCGAATTCCAAGGAGAACAAGAGGAAGATGGTTTACCCAATGGTTTCGATCTTCTCTAGTCATGAGTGCCGTCTTCAGTTGGCGATGTAGGCGCTCAACCATACCATTTGCGGCAGGATGGTACGATGTCGTGTGTATGTGGCGCGCGCCCAAGATGTTGGTGAGGGCCTTGAAAAACGCGCATTCAAATTGTCGGCCACGGTCGGTTGTGATGATAGATGGGCAACCGAACCGTGAGATCCAGGTGGTTATGAAGGTGTGGGCGACGGTCTCTGCTGTGATGTCTGCGAGTGGAACAGCTTCAGGCCATCGCGTGAATCTGTCTACCATTGTCAAAATGTAGCGAAATCCGTTGGATGATGGTAGCGGGCCCACGATGTCTATATGTACATGATCGAATCTGGCATCCGGCGGTCGAAATGGGTGGAGCGGTGTCTTTGTGTGTCGAAACACCTTTGAGCGCTGGCATTTGCAGCAAGTCTTCGCCCATAGACGGATGTCTGCGTTGATCCGGGGCCAGATGTATCTTGATGTAACTAGGCGTTGTGTGGCCCGAATTCCCGGATGACTGAGGTCATGCAGAGCGTGGAAAATGGCCTGACGAAATTTTGGAGGAATGTAGGGTCTGGGTGTGCCAGTTGACATATCGCAAATAATCTCACAGGTGGCGAGTGGCAATGTAATGGACTGCAGCTTGAGAGATGTTGATGACGTGCGTAGCTTTTGCAGTTCGGCGTCTTCCTGTTGAGCCAAGGCCAATTCCGAAAAATTGACAACTGGAGACGGAGATACATTTCCAATGCGAGATAGTGCGTCTGCTGGCGTGTTGGCAATACCGGCGACATGGCGTAGATCTGTAGTGTATTCTGCGATGTAAGCAAGGTGGCGAATTTCTCTTGCAGAATAGGAGTTGTGGTTTCCGGCGAACGAGTAGGTGAGAGGCTTGTGGTCGGTCATCACGTGAAACACTCGGCCTTCCAAGAAGTAGTGGAAGTGGCGAATTGTTGCGTAAACTGCAAATAGTTCGCGTCCGAACGTGCTATAGCGTGTCTCCGCCGGGGTGAGTTTCTGAGAGAAAAATGCCAGTGGGAGCCACTCATTGTTGTTTTGTTGTTGCAACACTGCTCCTACTGCAACTTCCGAAGCATCAACCATGATGCGCGTTGGAGCGTCATTTCGAGGGTGCACCAAAAGTGTGGCGTCGGCAAGGGCATTTTTTACAGCGGTGAAAGCCTTTAGTGCGCTGTCTGACCATGGTATTTCCGTGGAGGATTTCTGTTGGCCACGTAGCAAGTCCGTCAGAGGTTTGATAGCTTGTGCGCAGTGTGGAATAAATCTTCGATGAAAGTTTATGAGTCCGAGAAACTCTCGCAGCTTCCTCAAAGATTTTGGTTGGGGGAAATCTCGGATCACTTGTACCTTGGACTGGAGAGGTTCGATGCCAGCAGGTGTGATGTGGTGTCCGAGAAATTCCAAAGCTGTTGCCCCAAAGGTACATTTTGCCACATTGATGGTGAGTCCGTATTGGCGGAGTCGCTCGAAGGTAAGGCGTAGATGTTCGTTGTGCTCTTCGGGTGATGCGCTCGCAATCAAGAGGTCATCCACGTAGGCGAAGATGAAAGGAAGCCCATGGAGGACTTCGTGGATGAACCTCTGAAAGGTTTGCGCGGAGTTGCGCAACCCAAAGGGCATACGGACATACTCAAAGAGGCCGAAGGGGTGGTGATTGCCGTCTTCGGTATATCCGCAGGTTCAATAGGGATGTGGTGATACGCCTTCACCAAGTCTATCTTGCTGTAGATAGATGTGCCATCCAGGTGCTGTGTGAAGTCGTGGATATGAGGCAATGGGTACCGATCGGGCTGTGTTTGATTGTTCAGCGCTCGGTAGTCCCCACACGGCCTCCAGTCTCCCGGATCTTTCTTGGGGACCATGTGGAGGGGTGTGGCCCAGGAACTCTTTGATGGTCGGATGATGCCGAGCTCCTGCATATGCTCGAACTCTAGTCGGGCTACGCGGAGGCGTTCGCCCGATAGCCGACGAGGGCGAGCAAAAGAGGGTGGGCCAGAAGTGACGATATGATGTGTCACTCCGTGTGGTGGCAGCTCTGACATGTTAGACGTCTTCGTGATCTCTGGAAATTCTTTTAGGATGTCGGCAAAACTGGAAGCAGGCAGGATGTTTCGAATGCCAAATGAAGTTAAGTTGGTAAAGGCTCCATTGACCGCAAGGCGAGTTCTGTTGTCAGTCAGGCGACGGTGGTGCATACTGACATCCAAATCAAAGTGGGAAAGGAAGTCAGAACCCAAGAGTGGGTAGGTCACATCGGCTATGACAAAGATCCATCGGAAGACTCGGCGTAATCCCAAGTCTAGGGTCACCGAGCGCATTCCGTATGTTGGAATGTTGGATCCGTTTGCCGCCACGAGGTGTGATCCGGGTTGTGGGTGTCGTCTTTCCGCTAGTGTTGGAGGAAGGACGGACATTTCAGCTCCGGTGTCGACCAAGAAGCGGCGGCCTGAAGTACGTTCTGTGATGAAAAACAGACGGCTTGCTGTTGGGCCTTGGTCACTTGCCGCCTCTAGTGACGGGCCGGAGCGTTTTCCTGCCAGTTGCATGGTTGTTCGCACTTGCGTGCCCTGCTGCCGAATGTCTGATGGTACCAACAGGTATCGCCTTCTCGTCGTTGTGATGAACTGCGACGTCGAGATGATCTGCGCCTTCTTGGTTCACGCGGTCTGCTTCTCGTGCTAAGGGCCGCGACGCTAGCTGTTAAAGCGTCAATGCGGGCTTCGAGGGCTCGGGTGGAGGAGCACTGGTGTGGAGTGTCCACGACGCTCGACAGGCTAGGTGTAGCGTATTCGGCGACGCGATCGGCCATCTCCGCGAGGCGGTCAAGACTTAAGTCTGCAGCTGGGGCGAGGGCCATGCGCATCCCTTGGGGCAAGCGATGGAGGAACAATTCCCGTAAAATGGGATTGCTTGTGTCAGACGCTTGCTCACCCAGCAGTTGCCGCATGCGGTGAAGCAGCTGGGATGGTCTACGGTCGCCCAGCTCTTCGGTGTTCAAGAGCTGCTGAAGCCGCGATGTCTCCGACTCCGTCTTCCTGGCGAGGATTGTGCGCTTGAGGTGGTCGAAAGCGTCGTCAGGAGGTGGCACCGCCAGTATGTCGTCCAGCTCATCAGCCAGTTCTGGGGGGAGGGCCGACACGACATGATAGTAGCGTGCTAACTGGGTGGTGATGTGCCGCAAGTGGAACTGTGCCTCCACTTGGGAAAACCAGGCCCGTGGATTTTTCGCCCAGAAGACTGGAAGGCGGAGCTGGACTGTGGTGGTCAAGCCTGCGTCGTCGGTGGAGTTGCCTGCGCTCTGGTTCATTGCAGTCAGACGTCCGGGTCACCAATTTGTCGGCGGTGTGTTCGAATGCGCCGGAGAAGAAAAAGGACGTCCGGCTCAGAGCTTAGACAAAAGGCATATATTTCTCGCGGCTCCCGAGGCCACGCGGTAGCGTGAGCTGGCGCGCTCACCGGCACCGTGCTCGGCGCAGTGGAGCCTGCGTTGTTTAGTTTAGAAGTACAGTTCTTCGGGTGTTTTATACAGCCCGTGTGGTTGTGGCATCTGTCGGGTCTGCTACAATGGCATTCGAAAAGTAATTTGATTACTAGTGCCTCAAACATACTCAATAGGTAACGGCGGTTTTTTCTTCGCTGCTCCCCATTGGAAAATGCGACCGTACTCTCCTGATTCATGTATCGAAAGCAATTACAAGGCGCAAGCGCACATGATACAACCAGGGCTGCGAGAAAAGCTCCCCATCACCCGAATCTATCAGATACTATCATACTATCATGTGAGATTGCTATATACAATTTCAGTTTCTGACAACTCAGGCACAGCCGATGCCTGAATGCTAGGATTGGTGCATCGAAGAAGTCAATCGAAGCCGGATGTTGGTCCTCTTCATCTGGAGGCTCGTTGGTAAACGCTCGATGTTGGAATGTGCCAAGAATATATGTCTAGTGTTTTCAGTGTATCGATGAGCCTAGCTCATTGTTCCTTTTGTATCGCAAAATCTCGAGCCAGCGCCTACTCAAAATGCGAAGATAATCATGGAAAACTTGGGGTTGGGCGCTCCTTGGGTCATCAATATGTAAAGATATGTTCTTTGCGTATTTTTAGAATATCACAAAATTGTGAGGCTGGGTGCTTATTGTAGAATGGGCTGATTTTCGGAATTTTTACGGTATTCTCAGACGATAGGCTATATTTCTGTTACTATGATGCACGAACCGCACTTCGATAATTTAGTGTGCCCGATGAGTTGAAGTCGCTTGTTAGTTAAAGCACGGTTGACTCATAATCTACGTAGAGGACTTGTTTTGTTCGAAGGAGGTGGGAGGAGGGGGGGGTTACCAAAAGAAATGTTAGCGCATTGAATTAAATGCGCGGGATCGTGGCGCACCCACCGTGCCTACTTAGATCGGTCGGTGACAACAAACGCACAAAAGCGAATAGCGCCGTGACGATGCACCTGAGCGAAGCTACATGGGTCTTATCAGATAGTAGCGTTGTCTGCGGACGAACTCTAAAGTATATCGTATAGAGATATATCTTGGCATGCTCGGTGAGAGTCTAATTAAATCTCGCTATCGAGGTGGCCGAAATTCGACTCCAGGCATCCTCCCTCCTTGACATCCCAGACTAAAGGAACAACCATCCACGTCATGTCACCGCTAGCCACCCACCAGGTTTACGCGGCGCTATACTCCGTTCGCCCCTAAGTTGACAGCGCGGTAAGAACTGCGCGCCCGCAGGTCTAATCAACCGCCTCTTTCTCATCACCTGACTCATCTCTCTCCGCATGGATAGGGGCTGGAGTGTGATCACGTGGAGACAGAGGGACGTATGACTCGTCCAACGAGTGCCTCGCTTCCACCGCACTGCCAGCTTAGGAGTGTATGGAGTATAGACAATTGCAAGCATGGCGTCCCGATTGATGCCCCATGGGTGCAGGCACGTGCAGGGTGCGCGTGAGCATACCTTTTGCAAGCTTGCAATTGCACTGGTTTGCCCGCACGAGCAGTGACATGGCGGCGCCCAGTCGCCTTATTTGCAATCGTCTATAGTCACTGGCATAACAACAATCTACCTCTGCGGTGATGAGAGACCTCTTTTCCCGTATACTCCTTAGAGGAAAAGAGGGATCATCATCCAGGAAGAACAACAACAGCGGCGTACAATCTTCTTTTTTTTTTCCCCTTCGGATTCCGGGCACCGGGACCGGGCTATCTGCGGTATGTAAACACCCCTCGGCCGGACTTCTGGCCGCTAGCCAAGGGCCGGTCGACGGCCGAAGAAGCGGGAAAATAAACGACGTTGGCTGGTCGGACGCGTACTCGGCGTCTGCGTCAGAGGCAAAACAGCCCAAATACCGGACATTTGGGAGAAGAAAAAAAAATGGTGTCTTCCTCGCGGCAAAGATTAAATACGAGTCGCCGATGTAGCGTTAGTGGCTGGAACCAGATGGCAAAGTTTCAAAAGTTGCCGTTACCTTATTCGAAAGTGATGAGCAATTTTCCAGAGACTTCTATTAAAAAAGTAAGGCGGGATCCCAGTACAGACACCACTAATCTCCATGTATCTGCGGGTTCCGTTAGCTACCATTTCCATACAGTAAATTTGAAAAATCCTGTCCAAGTTTTGAATCAGATAACCGTAACTTTTGAAAGCGCTGGCACCTGGTCCCAATCGCAAGCTCTAAATTTGGTCTAAGATTGAGCGTTCGCCAAAACAGAGTTTATTTTTTGCGGCTAGAAGAACGCAGTCCTTTTTTCTCCCAAACAGCAGGTATATTCATTTTGCTTCTGAAGCACAACGAGCCGTTAGGGTTTACTGACAGAGAGGGACAACAACACGCATCCGTTCAGACAAAGGTTAACCCGAACGGTGGACGTGAAGGGGAGCCATGCAGAGCAGATCAATTCTCGAAAGTTAAGTTCTTTGAGGAGTTCCTCGTATTTACAGAAACTATGTCTATTGTTTCTGACCATATGTGTGTGTTTTTGAATCGTAGTCTTAAAAGAGCGGTGTAACGATTTTAACATTTTCAGTAAATAGAACTTTAAATGAACCCTTCAGTTTCCTAACTTACGAAACTCACGTTAGTTAGTTTTTTTTTATCTCCACACAATGTCAGTCGCGTAAAACATTTTTAGAAAACGAGCAGCGTTCGCTTCGTCGACTCGCAGCCATAACAAGCGGTCGCATGATCGGGTGTCGATGTCGCTAATGGATCCCATACGAAATAGGGGTACAAGAGGACGAAAATTGAATGTCCTTACCAATAAAGCCCACGACAATGCATTCTTAGCAATAGACATCACCCGTACAACTATGCACGGAGCATTATTCACGACGAGGCGCAAACTAATCACCCTCACCCGAAAAGGTCATCTGGATCACCACCATTCTTTATTCCAAGAAATAAATTTAGAAAACGACAACAAATTTTTACTGCACAAATGGCAAACGGTTGAGCAAACGTCCCTACTTTTGTTGGTACCTCATTCGACGATAATCTGCTTCAAAATGTCCTCGTAAAACATGACAGAAAATTTCGAACACATTTCTTTTCGTGTGCCTAGAACACGCAGGAAGTAACATCGACAACCAAGACACTCAAGCTTCATTTTACCAAAAGGACCACGAGCGGCCAGGTTGAATGTATTCCAGGTTATTTTTGATTTCCTTAAGGCCATGGACTTCTCATTTGGGACTCTAATCCCGACTGACAGTAGTCAGCCCTCCTCTCTTTTCCCAAGCTGAACGATATGACCCCGCTATTGGGTGGCTAACCTCTCGTTCCGCATTTCCCTCTCTCCTCCGTTATTTTTTCAGTAAGCTCACCCACTCATCACTCACTAAAGGCCCTGCGTTGGGATTCGTAAAACACAGAGCGCGTGCTGAGTTCCACATATTTTTAGCGTTCGGCTATTCTCGTCATTGCAGCGATTGGCCACGAGCCACTACCCGAATGTTGGTCGAGGCATTCATTGTCATAAGCCCAAATTGAGTACTCACTCAGTGCTCGTGCCCAGTCTATGGGCTGCATTTGACTAACATAACTTCGGGGAAATCCGCTCTTTGCTGTGTCAACACTGTAACCCCCATTACACGTCATCAAGTTTTGAGTTTTTTTTTTTAGTTATTTCATTTGTTAACGTATAGCCGAGGAGGCAATCGGCACGGGCTGCAGCCTTCGATTGCCTCAGGTTCTTGGCTTTACAGAAAGAAGTTTTAGCCAATAAAAAGCTATGAACCTTTGAACCTTTGAAAAGTTTGCTTTTGCGTTTCAAATTAGACCGCGAAAAAGACGCTTCATGGTGAGTGTCGTTACGTGCGAGTATGCTTTGATCGTTTTAGCGCTAGTAAGCCTTTGTAAAGTGAGAACCATTTCATCCCAGTATTGTTTTATAGTGCATTTAAGTATAAGCGAATACTTTCACTATAAAAAACAAGGTTCACCAAGAGGGCCTTTTTGATTTTGCTACTATACTACCCCTGTCCACACTCCAGAAAGAGTCAAGACGCAGGTAACCGAAGTACTAGGAACGCATTTCTGAATCATTTCTGAATTGCAGTGTACGGTGGTAGTTCGTCGAACCAGGGTGCATGCACTGCTTTCATCCGTCGCGCCTCGGTTAGAGACGCACTCTCGTGCAGTCATAGCGAAGACAACGTGTTCCGCTGCCGACCCCACCTCTGTCCGTTTCGATCTGGATGAGCATCGTACCGGCGTGCGGTCGTGTATCACTACTGCGTGTGCACGTTAAAGACACCCAGGCTAGCGGTTGTACCGCACTGGCCAAATTGCTCATCTACAGTGAGTGACTCGTCGCAACTTTAAAAATGGCTGACCAACTACACGCTGTCATAGAATATCCCCACAACCCAACTGTTTTTCGCTGCCGACTCGAGGACATCATTATCTATGCAGACAACAAGACGGTCAGTTAGGTGGTTGTTACGCGACATTTAAGCAATAAGCGCCGAGAACTCGAGGACAGAGATAAAGCAAACCCCAACATGTGCAACTTCCAACTCAGTTTTTATTGAAAAGAAGCACAATGTATCCGTGAACGCGTTCAGGCTATACCATCGAGAATTAAAAATTCGTCTCGTTTTGATTTATTTGCTGACGCCACGGGCTTTGATGTTAAAGGGTAGAGGCAAATTCCCTGGGCTTTTGTTTTCAGTTCTCAGTGAGTTTTATTTTGCTGAATTCTCGGTTCCGTTTGATTCTGACGCCAATGAACAGCGAGAAAACATCAGAGATGTCAGTTTTACGAGTAAAGCGCGTTCGCGTGCTTGATCATTGGAACACCTTCACGCATGCTTTGCCGCGTGTCATTGAGATTGCCTAATCCGAGGTTTATAAAATATTCTATCCTCTGTTCTGTTTTTTTTTCTTGTCATTAATGTTTTGAGTAAAGGTGATAGGACAGAAAAGGCCAGCGGCATATCCAAACGTGTTTTGTATAGGAGCGGGCTGCCAATTGTTCCTGGCAAAGGGTGATTCCCTTTTATCCTTCCTTGTCGGCATAGCAAGGCAAGGTGCAAGCTTTATCGATAGCAAGAACGCACGAACTCTCTTCATAAGTGAAACAGACACCTTCGTGCCCCTTTGGCCATTAGTTCTGGCAGACGACAGTAAGTCACAAAATTTGACCAAACAAAGCCCCTTGGGTATATTAAAATGATAGTTGAAGAAATATTTGAATCTTGTAACATCAGAGCTCGTGGCGTCAGCAAATAAATAAGAATCCCGTCAGTGTACATGTCTCCGAGAAAGGATTTAAATACTTATTGGTAACCTCAAGGTGTGCGTAAATACATGCTACAAATGGTGCTTTCGCTTTATAAAACTCTAGTTGCGCACCGTGCTCAACATTCCCGGCGCTCATAACCTAAGGATACTGGACGGACGCCGCGTCTCTCAAAATATGCCGTCCTTCTTCTACCCGAAAAAGATGTGGCGTCCAATCTGAAAACATTAACTGTTGGCGTTGCTACCTCGCTCGTTTCAGAGCCGCCGACAGAGCGAAGACCGGCGGACAGGTGGGTAGGCCTCGACGTCCTATTGCAATCAAGCCAGAACGCAAAAGAAAAAGCAAATAAAAGTCTTTAACTAACGAAACAATCTACTGTCGAGAACGGTTATAACTAGGGTGTATACCTTTCCGGTGTTTATTTATAACAAAAATGGACGGGTGTTTATTAATGTTTATTTATTTTACCAATACCGGTGCTTTTCGGGGAATTCTCTCGTCCAGACGCTAAAAACGGTTATTATCGGGGAAAAAATTGCGAATGTAAACTACCACTGGAGACGAAAAAACAGTTTAAATTTTATTTACATATTTTACACAATCTCTTTCATACTCGATTATTGTAGTATATGCCAAGCACACATTCCTAGGCTCGTGTCTGTCAATGACGTTCGCTCCTTCCTGTTGACGACGCGCAATTTCGAGAATGCCCGCTCAACATTTGCACTAGACACGGGGACCCCCAAAACGTCCAACGATGCTTGGGACAGTACTGGCCAGCTGTTGACTGGCCTGAGCCTCTCGGGCCGCTGATAGTGATCTTCAAGCTCGGCGGCCCAGGAGGACCGCTGACCTTGGAGAACAGTGGAACAAAGCTACTGCCCTCCAAGAGTCCAAGACCATGTAGGTCACAAAAGAAGGACAGGCAAAGTGCATGATTCCTGGTAAGATAATGTGTTTGACGGAAGTTTGCGCCTGACTTTTTCAGTAAAAAGAACACAACATTGCTAGAAAAAAAATACTTAGAAACCGGTGTTGTTGTGTTGTTTTCTTTTCTTTTTCTTTTGAACGACTTTTATTTCCGTCACTGGGGAATGTCTATTGATGTTTTTCGGTTAAAATTAGAAAGTATACAGGACTTTTTCGGTGAAAAAAACCAGCGCTTCCTCGAAAATATAAAAGAACCGGTGTTCTTCGGTTTTAATCGATTTTGTATTTTCGACACCGGCGGATGTTTATCGGTGTTTTCGGTTAAAACCGGAAAGTATACAGCCTAGTTATACCGAAGTCAACGGGAATCGGAAATCGCTTCACTATATCCGCTTTTTCGTTATATATGAACTCATAAAAAAAAACATGAATACAGAAAAAAACGATAACACCAGTTGTCACGGGCAGATGTTTATCGAGCCTGCAGAAAGCGGTCGATGTTCCCCTGTACGCGTCCTCTGCTAGATAGGAGCCGCTTCTCGCAACCTGCGAGAAGCTCCGATCGAACAAGGATCCTGCTACGTACGGACCGTGTCGACAGCTGCGACGGCCCCACGGAGGACGCCGGCGGTAGACGGAATTCTCAAAGTTTATGAGCACTCCCTAGAGGATGGCACATTTTTAATTCAAGAAGATTGCCTTCGTCTTCCCCGTCGAGGTGCCGGCGGTGCCGGGACTTTCCATCGTTGAGTGGTGATGATTCGCCGAATCGGTGCTTGAGCGAAGTAGAGTTTCGCGCAAGAGCGACCACACCGACCAGGGATGCCGACACGGGTCACGAAGCAAACAAGGAAGCGCGCACGGCACCGAGCTCGTGCTCAAGCTTGTCTGTCGTCGGTCACGTGGTGTGTTGGCCGCGTTTGCAAAACGAGCTTCAGCATACAAGGGGTCAAAACTCGGAAGCGTTCACGTTCTGCAAACCTGTCCGCCTCTCCGCCCAGTTTCCTCGCCACACTGGCCACGCGAAAATCAAATGCAGGCGTGCTTACTGTTTTCTTTCTTAAGTCTAGGCTCTCGCCGTCATCTCCGCCGGTACGTTGTCGCTATACTTCGTTTCAGCTTCCGTCCGGGCGCAGCCAAAGGCTGAGGGACGGTTCGCAACTTCGAGAAAATCATTCCTACGCATCACACAGTAATCCGCAAAAGACTTTAAAAAATAACTCTTTTGTGCGTAAACATTGCACAATATTCCAGATACGTACTGCTGAGAATGATTTGAAACTAAAGGAATTAAATATCTGAAGTTTATGTTTTTATTAATATATGTAAATGCATCTGGTTTGGTGAAAACACGTACATCCGCTGGCAACACGGCTGCAGCGCTCGGTTATTTTGTGTGATTTCATTCCCATAATGGCCGAATCATGTGCTTCGCTGCTTTCCTGACCGAGTCGCTTCAAAACGTCCTTTCGCAAAGTCATGTTTGGGCGTCAGGCGCGAGAGATCGTGATAAACGTCTACTTTCAAATACGACAGGAGACTCCAGCCGCGTCGTACCGCCAATGCGTTGTAAACAAGGAAAGGGTCCGGGCTACTATAATTCACTGATACGCGGCGAAATCAGGGCACCCCTTTACCTGCCGATCACATTGAACGCCGAGAAGTTGGTGGAAAGGACTGCGCCTCGAGCCCTGGTATATCCAAACATTGCAAGGAAACATCAACGACCGGGTCATCGGGCACCTTGCAAAGTACATGTACTTAAAATCTCCAAACTATGCCGAAATGCCGAACAGGTGGAAAGCTCGGACACAGACGCCAGCGGCCAACCTACGTACTGACATCCCCTGTAACTAAATTTCTGAACGTAAAAGGGCACTTTTTAAACCTGTAGCAGACGAAACCGTTGATACACCCGTAGCAGACGAAATACTCGGCGAGCGCGGGCGGCGCGGACGACCAGCAGCGCAGCGGAGCGATACAAAAGTGCAGGCGAGTTCGCGTGACCTATTGCCGGCGTGTGACTGACTCTGGCCACACGTAGCTTTGGCTGCGCTCGGACGGAAGCTGAAACGAAGTATAGCGCTCCGAACACACCTATTGGCATGCCACGACGGCTTCTCTGCGGGCGATGAGGTAAAGCCGCTTCCCAGATACGCAGCGGGGAGCAGACGGCGTTGCAGACTGCCGCCGGCGGCCTTTCCAGCATCTTCTGCAGCCTGTTCTGGGTGGCTTCGTGGCCGCGGCAGCAAAATGCGGCGGTTCAAAACTTAGTAAACTTTCGGAATTTTACTTTTTTTCTTTTTTAATTATTTCAAAATTTCTGTTCGCTATATTCCGCGGGCGCCGCTCAATCGCCTTCGCTAAAAACAGACAGAAATGCATTAAAAAAGTGCAAACGATAATGAGAAATCCTGATCGCTTCGCTGTAGCCACTATTTCGTTTTAACCGACTTGGTTATAACCGGTCTCGACACTAGTTTCTTCTGCTGGATTATGATGAGAATTGCATCAATAAAAAGGTATTTAAATGGTACTTCATAAATGCAGCATTTATTTTCTACAAAAACGTTATCAGTGGTAAGGAAAACTGTTCAATCGATTTGCCGTGTTTAAAATACGTATAGTGGTAAGAGACCGCTATTTATAGCTACGACGATTTAAATCTAAATAAATTTAATTCAGGTCTACAACATTTTATAGAAAACAAATAAATTTGATTTATTGGTTGGCCTTAACAAATTTTTCTGCTGGCCTTATTAAAAAAAGGTATGCCGTTTATGAAGCGAAATGTCACACTGCAGAACCTAGGGGTCCAGAGCTTAATCCCTAACTCTGCCCGTTTCCATCTGGATGAGCATCGCACCGGCGTGCGGTCGTGTACCGCTACTGCGCGATTCACGTAAGATACCCCAGTCTAGCGGTTATACCGCAAAGGCTAAATTGCTTACTTACAGCTCAGACACCAGACGCCCATTGGGGTTGACTAACTTGCGGCTGACTAAAGGTACAGACAACATACTTATTAGGACGCTGCCCGGCATTTATTTATTTATTTATTTATTTATTCAATATACCCTTCAGCGCCCAGAGGCATTACAGAAAGCGGGGGGGGGGGGGATATACAGCCATAGGTAAACAATAAACGAACTCTAGGTTTGTGACATGAAGTTTGCTAGTGGAAAGAACAAGAAGAATAGTAAGCTTTATACAATTATTAATACATTTGACATATCAGGAGATAAGGTACAAGCACTCTTCAATAAGTCTGGAAAAAAACACATTGTTGGATGATACCATGACAAGCGACTCGGGTAGACAGTTCCATTGATGAGTGGTAAGAGGAAAAAAAGAGTGTTTAAAGATATTAGTGCGGCACGAATATTCGCGAACCTTATTCTGATGATCTACCCTGCGTGATATGCAGTATATATTCATCCGTGAAATGTGGATCATCCCGCCGAGTCTTGTCGTTGCGATGGGATGCGCGGTTCTTCAGGTACGCGATGATCGTTTCGTCCTACCACTGTCACACCCAAAGGTGCCATCTGTCGAAGTTACAATCGTGTCCTGCCCTCCACGACAAGAGGAAGGAAATCTTAAGCCAAGGTCCCACCGCTAATACATGATACAAAAGACAGTCGGCAGACGCCATCTGAGTCTCTTTGTTGTATGGCAGTCGTGACGCATCGATCGAACAAAAACTCTCTTTAGAGATGTTATTTGTGTGAAGGACGAACCTGCTTGGAGCATGCTTGAGACCTGTCCGCAGATAATTCTGTCAGCATGTCTGCAGAGAAACTTAGTGACTTTCGTATGGTATATGAGCGGAGTGACTACAGGGTTCTCTCCTCGACAGCCGCGCATCATCCCGCGATCGTCAGCGAGCTTCGCTCCTTCCGCTCACGCCTGAAACCGGAAGTTGTGAACGTTGCCTCGTCGCGCCGCAAACGACGCACTATTTTCTCGAAAGCCGAGTGGACGCATTACGCGTGTGAGCGAAGCGCGCCTTGGGTTCTTATACTGCCATTGACTGTGCGTGTGTGCGTGCCTGTTTGTGAGTATGTGTGTAATTATATTTTCAACATAAACATCTAAAAAGCGGTCATGTTTTTTTTTGTTCTTTTTCTTTTCTATAGTTGCTTTTCTTTATAGACTGAAGCAGCGAGAAAAAAATAAAAAAACACTCTAGCAAAGATTTTGAATAGCGGAAAATGACCTGGGTTCTGGAGCGGCCAGGTACGCGAACAAAGTTTTTCTAACAGTCGTTTTATTGTATTTACAATCCAAAGATTAATTGGGCTGTTCAAAGCGTAAGATTACCATAAACAAATTGAATACGTTTTTATCCCCCCCCCCCCACCACCACCCCTCTCTGAAGTTAAAGCCTTTCTCAATATGTGTCAACGTTGGAAAGAAATTTGTAAATTTAATCAGTTAAGCCTGCGCTAAATTAAAAAAAAAATGCCACAGACTCCGAGGCTGCTGTTCGCGAAGTAATGAAATCGGAAGACTAATGGCTACTGTACAAGTCATTTTTCAGCTACCTGCCAATCCGTACGCACAGAGCTTGGCAACAACCGCTCCTCCTCCCCCTTTTTCTTTCTTTACACAACCAACAAGCAACACACAGCCAATTTTAATTTTTCTTTTTTAGCGGGTGTTTTGAGAAGTTTTTTTTTTTCTTTGTTGCAAAAGTAAAGTACTCCTAGCCCAACGAGCATCCACGCAAATGTAGTTCCAGCGGTCAGGACCAGAGGCCAAAGTTTCATAGCTTGATGAATATCCGATTCAATAAGCGATTTTCAGAAATTTCTAATAAAAAAATGGTGGCCGACGAAGCCGACGAATATATAAAAAGACGAATGGTGTCGGCGACTGGGAAGGGGCCCTATTTTCACTTGAAACGTTCCAACGATCGCTTATAACGAGTGGGAGTAAAGAATTGGAAATTGTTTACTGGCACCGTCACGCGATAGCTTCTGGTAGTCTGCCGGGCGCAAACGACCAGGAAACTACCCAGACCCTTACACCAACCGATATTCAGGTAGAATAAATAAACGACGCTTATTGTTTAAAAAAAAAGCTACACAATGACAGTCTTACCAGTAAGCATCATGTCAACGGGCTTGGCAAGATGTTAATATCGGCGACATTATGTACTACCTAGGTGCTAATGAAGTAAGTGGGTATTCTACACTTCGAGCAGCTCTGGCTTATATGAGTTTCTGGAGACCAGCATGGATTATGTATGCATGTACGCATCCTTTATTTGAGACAGAAAAAAAAAATCTGGGGGCTGGAGCAAAAGAAGACAAGTTGTCTTCTGGCGAGGCTCCAGACCCTTCGCATATAGCACTCGAGGGAGAAACGGGAATATAAAACAAAATAATTATGTAAAAATACAGCAACTTCAAAATTCATCAGACACAATAGAGAGTTTTAGCAGGTCGTTTCCACACGAACGGTTCGCCCTCGAACGCATCAGCGACGCCACTGCGCATGCGCGCGCGAGTCGGGAGCACGGTTGGGAGGCTCTTCTCGTTCGTTTCTCCCATTCCGGTTGCTAGAGTCATCACCGCAACACAGCAAGCACCGTTCACTAACTAGGGTAAAAAAAATAAAAAATAAAAAAAAGATGGCGGTCGATGTGGCGACTGACTCCGCCGACCCAGCCGAGCGTTAGGCTTAGGACAGCGGGAGGCGATTTGCCACCCTGTTAAGGTCGGTTCTCACATGCAGCGAAGCGCTGATGTAGCGCTCCTCACGTGCCGTCAGCTACTTATCGTCTGCCATGAGCAACAGTTTTGACGGTGCGATACAAAGCTGGTGAACGCATCCCGTCAGCACGCGCTTAGCGCAGAGGTAAGCGCTACGCTTAGTAGCGCTCCGCTGCATGTGTGAACAGGCCTTCAGTCTGCTTCATTTGAGAGGTTGAACCAAATCATTTTGAGGACTGCTCACAATGGTAAGCGATCGTGAATGCTGTAATCTGCGCATGCTACTAAAGTTTTGCGATCTGCGGGCAGACTAGTTACTGTGGCGACCGCGAGCAGACGAAATGATTTGGCTCGACGGCATTCAGCGTGAACTATCGTTCAAGGTGACGGAGACTCACCACATACTTTTACGGTCATATTTTTACTCTATCTAGCTTCGCAGTTCTTGAAATTCCGACCGGCAAATGTTACGTCGGCCGTCTTGTTTACATCAGTCGTACGCCGGAAACACGACCCGCCACGGATTTACACGTTGCAGAATGTTTCACATGTTTACTATCAGATGGGGCCACCGGTCATACACAATCATCATCATCGTTTATACGGTTGCGGCAGTTTGACGATTCGCAAAAATATGACAAATTTCACGTACGATTTCACGGAACAAACCAGCTGCACCGTTCGTGATTTCGGAACCGTGGGCTCGAAACACGACTTGCTAAAACTCCCTATTTAACACATAACTGTTAACCTCGTACCAACTGCAGATCATAAGAGGCTTGGTATATACTATTCTATTACTTTTTATAATAAAAAAAAAACTAAATGTGTGCTTGGGCCGTTTCGGCTACAGTTTTGTGTGTGTTGATTTGAACTGGTAGGAGATACGTAAAGTGCTGTGTACCGTAATTAGTTCGAACCCTCTGTTGCGCGCTTCTGAAACTAATTTGCTGAGATTTCATGATACAAATTTAAAAAAAAATTGTGTTGTGATCTGTGTATCTTTATTAAAAATAAAATCGATAATTTTTGTAGAAGAATTTCTTTTATATTTATTATTATTTTTTTTTACTCTTGAAAGATTGGGAATGACTGCTCTATCTTTTTCAAACTATATACTTCATCTGTTTGTTTGCGCGGTAATTCTTCGTTCAGGCAAATAGTCCAGTTTTCTTTTCCGGTGGGACCCAGGTAGACTGACCCACCTGGGTCAGTTCACTTATTTAAGGAGATCGGCTTCAGTTCTTTGAGGCGGTTCAAGGGACGCTCACGCTTCAATGCTAACGCACTAGACTTGCACGAAAGATGCGTCATGATTGCGAGCCTTGTCTTCGAGGTTAAACCGGAGTTTGCAGGCTTCGCACAGGCCCCGAACTCAGCGGCTCGCCTTTCTCCGAACCTTAGGACCCAGAGAACATTCTAAGACTACGAGGAGATTCTCCAACTTGCTAAGCAAGAACGGAGTGTTGCACTCGCCAACTTACTACCGCAAGGCCCGGACTCAATGACTAAAGGGTACGGCCGCTGGTTGCTACTCAGACTTCAACACTTCAACCAATTCCAACTAATGTGCCGTTTGTTAATCCCAATCCAAACTAATTTATGCAAAAACAATAAATTCTTTCATGGTATTTTTAAATGATGTAACCTACGCGCGAAGCACCACTATACCAATCCTGGATTTATTGAATACAAAAAAACAGTGCCACACAAGTTTTGTTTTTAAATAATCAAACTACGCGTTGGAGAAAAATCGTACATCTTCTAAAACAACTATATTTGTGATTTCCGAACACTACACCCCCCCCCCTCCTTTTTTTATTAGCATTAAACAAATGCCTACAGTTCCGAATACCGTGCGATTTTCAGTCTCTTTTTTGCACATGTGGTACCTCCTTTCGATGATTTTTCGTGCATTGCGGCGCGTACAGCGCAATCGTGATCACCATGAGTCTATCTGCTCTGACGCACGATCATGACAGTGGCGACAGACTAATAAGACAATCAATATTCTCCTACACTGCTTTATCTCGAATGACTGCAGCAAATTCAGAGTGACAACTGCAAGAATTATCGGCGTATCCAAAAACGTCTGACCTCCGCCCCGTCCCACTCAATTTATTCCTCATCCTTCACGGAGATCTCGACCGTTGCGCCGCTCTCGGTGCACTCTCATTCCGTCCTTGCTCCTATCTCCTTCTCTTTCTTTCTCGTCTCTTTTTTTAGTCTCTCGTCGATTAATCGCTTTTTGCTTATTTTACTTTCCGCTTCCGTTTTATGGGGTTCATTTCCGAATTTTCGACAGAACTGAGTGAGGGCAGGTCCATTACCATTCAAAAATTATTTTCTCAAGCGTTTTTTTTTTAACGCTTTTGCACATTTGCTGTTCTCCTTTTGGGGACACTGAAGACAGTTTCAAACTTTTAATTAACGTTCTCTCCGATCTTTTTATGACAATGGAGCAAAGGTTCCTTTTTATTTTAGACGTTGTTAAAAGTGTGTATTTTTCCCCTGTTAAAAGTGATTTAAGATATTAGTAGACCGAGAGAAACAGAATGCTTGCACCGTAATTTTTCTCAATCGTCGAGTCGTTGAGACCAATGATAGTGGACCTTTCGCCGAATTACCCAAGCCGAAAGGAGGATGCTGGGAACGTAGGTACTTGCGGTGTACGTGCTCGCCTTGTCTTAATAAAACATTCGATGTAGCACTCCTACCACTGGCATGGGATATCGCGGAAATCTCAGATGTCCGCTTTCAGATATATGCGGATGATATAATAGTGTGGACCTCTCACTCCTCTCTGGAGCGTCAAACACGGGCCTGTAAATAGCACTGGATACTACTATAAACTGGTGCAATTCGGTGGGGCTCACTTTCTCACCCGGAAAGATTGCCTACATGTCTATTGCTAACAGTTGGGGCCGCCGCAAGCCCTATCAAAATACACTTAGGGCAGCCCTCGCCGGTCGAGTCCTGACGGAGGTGTCTACACTCCGCTTGGTCGGTGTGAACTTCATTACCACTGGCTTAGCGTCACTCTGGTTTCGTGCCTTCCGCAAGTCAGCTTGCAGCATGCTGCACCTGTTTCGCCATATGTCTGAACGGTCTGGGGGGGGGGGGTGCCTGTTGACAGATTGCCCGGATGTTGGTTCGCTCTATATTCCAGCCTCGACTTATTTACCGGGCCCAGTTTCAGCGCCTTACGCAGGCCGAATGGGGTCGATTAGAAACTCTTAATCGGGAAACCACGCGGGCGTTACGGGCCTCCCCCGGCTAACGTCTGTCCCTACACTTCAAGCTGAGGCGGATTTGAACTCAATAGACGAATTGATTCACCAACAACGTCATGCCCGGGCCTTAACCCTTTAACCACCAAGTTATTTTTGAAAACAATGTACAAACTTTCCCAATTTTTTTTTATTTCCACATACTTTTTCTTATGTCGTTCTGATTTTGCAAATACATTACTTGATTGGTTTCTGATCGGTATTAACACAAAACTTTTAAAAGAAAAAGTTGATTTTTATTGAAGCTTTCCCTCAGTGCATGTAAGAGTAATAGAATAACACGTGCTGAAATGCGCAGTATTTATTTGAACATACGCACCGAAAAAAAAAGATCAAGTGCCTATGGTTGAAAAAACCACGAGACTGCGGGTAAACGACACAACACTAAAAGACTTTTTAGTGTTGTGTCGTTTACCCACAGTCTCGGTTTTTTCAACCATGTGCAATGTACACCAGCTCGTTTGCGTCCTTACATTTTGTTCAAGTGCCTAGACGTTTCTCCGTACTAGCACTAAAAACTTTCCGTAAGTAACGATTTCTTGCAAAATTATTAGCGCAAGGAACACCATCATCTCTTCGCGGTCCACCGGTTTCCATGAAGAACCCCGCGCTGCGATATGCAAGGACCGCGTAGCAGTTTGTCTCTGCCACAATGAGATCGACAAAACCCCAACAAAAAAAAAAAAAAAAAAAAAAACCACGAACCATTTGAGAATGTCTTTTTCGTTAGTGGGTTGCCGCAAAATCCCAGGCACTGCACACAACGGAAACCTCGGAAGAGCGCGGGTGGCGGGTTTCCTGAGTTTACGCGTTGCGACACTTGAACACTACCCAGCGCGTCGTCTTCTTCGTCCCTGTGGTGTCGTCTAAGTCCGTTTTGTCTTCAAAAGCCATGTCCGACTCACTTTCAGAGACAAATTCGATGTCTTCATCGTTGCTACTGTTCGAAGTGCCGCAGAGAGAGCCCGTTTCCGAGTGCCATCACCGGCATCACTCAAGCGCGCTGCCATTTATGATCACTGTTGCAAGTTGCATACGTGCCAAAGGCCAAACACGCTATATTTGCGCGACCTCTTCTGCCCACCAGTGTTCAAACTTGAAACTAAAGCCGATGGGCGAACCTGTTTCGTGTTTGGCAGTGGAAGCAAACCATCATTTTGGCTGGACGAGTGAGACTCGTCATCGGCGATATTGGTACAACCTTCCATGACGAGTACAGCTCAGGCCGGGTGGTTAAAGGGTTAAAGATTGACGTAATTTTAGCGGCGGCTGCTTTAGCACAGCGCACGATCCGTCTGTGCCATTAGTGGACCCCCCCCGCCGCCGCTACACCGTTACCCCTTGAAACCGCTGCCACGTGACCGACAACCAAGCTAGTGGCGGCCTCAGACAGGCCCATCGAAATTCTTTTTCTACTGAATCCACGAATACTTTAGTCCCCCTCATTAGCGTCAGAGGACGACGATCTGGTAGCATATGTGGATTCTGTACTGACTAAGTCAAGGCTCCACACAAGCCTCGTTTGCCCAATACCACCTAGAACACAAGGCCTGCGCGTTTCCTCTCTCAACGTCATCACTAGTAGTAGAGTGCCTTCATTACAAGCGCGCTTTCGCTTGAGTGTTGGCATCTCAGCCATTTTACGCCCAATCATTTTTCTATGCATTATGAAGGGCGCGCAATCCGGACTCGAGCGCGTAGCTTTGGCTAATGCAACGCCATTTTAGCGCCCAAGCCACGCACCGAGTGCGCGAGAGCGTCACGCGCTGGGCATGTTAGTGCAACAATGGATGTCTTCACCCTGAGACAGACAGACATGTAGGCACCTCAACTAGTAGATCCCCTCAGCGCCCCTAGCTAGCCCGGATGAGCTCCGTCGTCTGCTACATCGTCTGCTACATCGCCTGCCTCCATCGTCTGCTACATCGCCTGCTCCATCGTCTGCTTCAGGGTCGTGCTCACAACGAGCTCACATTGCTAAGACCGGCAATCGTTGATGGTGTCTCGCATGCACGTAGCAAATGAACTGTGGTAGCTGTTATCAGCTCGCGCTAAGCAGTCGCGTACGCAGCTGTGGCCGCCAGTAAATGCGGCGTTCCTCCGAAAACCCATGGGAGCGGCGGTGAACGCCTCTAGAGGACTCGGAGTCTACGTAAGCAGACGCTTTGCGAGCCCCGTTTCGTCACCCCAACAGCTGAAACAATTCATTACGGTCAGTCCGCTTGCGAAGCGGAATCCACTGATCCAAACTGCAACGACAATCAAATAACAACGCACGCATAAACAAAGATAGAGGACTCTTTTTAGCGGTCTCAAACGCCAATTAGGGTATCACACGAGTTTGGAGCGCATCTGGGAAGCGGTTGAAAGGCATTTAGCTGCTCGAACTACGTCGCAAGAAGTTACTGTTGATGAATTACAGACTGCATTGTCACAGTTTCTTACCTAAATAGGTGATCATTAAAACGTGCGCAAACAACATGTTAAGATTACCAGAGCAAGCGCACCAGCCGCTTCAGCGTAACAAAAACAAAAAAGTGGCGGAAAAATGACCGTGCAAACATTTTCCGAACTTTGCAGAAAAGATGGGGTCCGTCTCAGACGAAAATAAAGAGAAATCGGGTACAGGTAGCGAACAACGGTGAATAAAACAAAAGGTTAGCAGACGATAGAAAGATGCAAATCACCCAGCAAAAAACTCCTTCAACGACAACAATCATTGCGGTGCTTATGAAAAAAAAATGGAAAGCAGCAGCATAAAAAAAAGGACCCATACTTTTTTTTCTTCTGCAGTTGTTTGGTTTAGCTAAGTTTCAATGCTGCAGCAACTTAATTACTCACGTTTGTTCCGTCTTCGGGAAGCGGCAGAAGGATTTTCTAACAAATCGCAAAAACTTGTTTTTTTGCATTGGTAGGCAACACATGGCATGCCTGCCATCCCCAAGTATGCGCTGGTACAGTGGC
Organism: Ixodes ricinus; assembly: GCA_037355805.1. Taxonomy (NCBI): domain Eukaryota; kingdom Metazoa; phylum Arthropoda; class Arachnida; order Ixodida; family Ixodidae; genus Ixodes; species Ixodes ricinus. Next base: position 31,754 of record JAZHYW010000149.1, read on the forward strand.
TTAAAGGGGTAGTGTAACGAAGGAAACCGGAGAAGCGGCACAGCGTTGGAAGACGGCCGCGGGTGGCGCTGGCGCTTGCAGCACCGTCGTTCCGGCTATGGCTCCGGCTTGGCCGCTTGGCCAGCTTGGCTCCGGCCAGCTCCGGCCGATTCGCAGCAGTCGACTTCACTGTCGTCTGCTAGTTTCACATTTTTATTCACCTACGAACACTAATCATGTCGTGGGAAGTTCACTGGAAACAAATAATTGTTTGTGAGGTATTTATATTAGTTATGAAGTGTGTTAGGGTGCCTCGATCTGCCGGCCGGTGGAGGCCCCGAACGGTGCTGCGGATCAAAGCGCCACCTACACCGTCTTCCAAGGAGCGGCCGTTCCCGATGCAAGGTGGAGGCTGCGCGGTAACTACACTACCCCCTTTAAGCCACTGTAGCGCTGGTGTATGCCCGAAGGCCGCGGGTTGATCATCAGACGATGACCCATAGCAGACGTTCCGGCGTAGACAAATAAAAGTCGAATATAAATGTATAACGAGCTTGCACTTTTAATATGTTTATAAATACCAAAAAGCACATATGAAGATTTCGGATTAGAAACTCAATCGAAGGCGAAAATAGGAGGTTATCGCAGACGACAGTGGAAGAAAACAACAACAGCCAAGTTGCAGACGGCCCTCAAAATGTCCGGGCATCGCGTAGCCTAGCAGACGAACTGGCGGTAGTAAGCGCCGAAGTGAAGGAAAGAGGGCAAAAACTAAGCCAAACAAGGCAAAACAAAATACGCGGTGGTTCGGACGTCATGTAAACAAAAAGAAAAAACAACAACAACAACATGAAAGCAGGAGGAAGAAAGAACGTGACGGCTGTACGTCCTCAAAAATAAAAAAGAAAGTAGACTTTGAAAAATGGAAGGAGTTGCTGGCGGTCCAACGGGTGCCGGCTTTGATCGTAGAAGACGACGAAGACGTTAGTCGTCCCGGCGCTAACAATCGGAATTTGTGCACCGTATATAACGTGACCGAAATCACCTTTATTTCCGCTACGACGCTCTCCTCGTCTTTTTTTTCTTTTGGACGCGCAAGAAGTCTGTTTTTCTTGTAACTCCGCTTTTATTAGTTTCAGTAATAGCGTCAGATTTGCATGTGCACAATCGACTTCTTCCAGAGCATACTGACATCGCAATAACGTACGTGGTTCGAAATTGCCTTTCGCTTCTTCATCCGAGTTCGCCTATTCGACAAAACGGTTATAATCTAGACAATCATGAGAAATGGGAACTGCAACAAAGAAACGAATTGGTTGATAAGAACAGTAAAGTTGAAACGTAGGTACGTTCTAAAAATTTTGTACACTGCCCTTTTTAGAAAAAAAAAACAGTGCGAAGGTACATTCGTGTTTTGTCTCGCTTACATAAGTTGTGACAGAGTGTTTTCTTCAGGAGAGCCCCAAAATTGCAACCTGAAAGCTCTAACATCTTTCCCACGCGAAGAAAACTGTCCTTCACTCATGGGGTGGCACCTGTATATTAACATTCAAAGCAGCGAATACCCGTGATAATTTTTTTTATTGCTCACCTTGCACGGAAATAGGCAAAACCAATGCGTTGCGGAGAATTCGTCTGCTAGCGGAGGCTCCGAGCTCGCCAGGGGCGCTGCCATTTCTCTTCGTTTTCGCCCGCGCTCCGCGGGGCCCCTACTCTCGTCAAGCTTCGGGCTGTTTGCCGCTTGGGGCGGGTCGGGGATCTACTAACGAAACGTCATGCGCAGGCCTTGTCTTCTAGGTGGTATTGGTTGGCCCCTCTATCTCGACTGTGAATCAAAACGTGTTCGCACCTCTTGAAAATCTCTCTACCCTCGGTGCTTGCAGAGTTGGTGGCTCTCCGGGACGGTCTGTCCGCTCTTCGGCCTCTTCTTTCTACTCTTCGTCCTCATCATGTCCCTTTTTAGACCGACTCAATGCAGGCTGTTTACGCCCTACGTCGTGTTGATCGCTCCTTCAGTGCGGCAACGGATTTTCACCGGTTTGTGGCCCAGTGCCCCTGCTCGGTCTGAGTCTGCTGGATTCGCCGTTCTATGGTTCCTGCTTATGCCGCGGCAGGCGCAGCCTGTCATCCTCAAATGTTAGCCTACCCGGTTCCTTTTTTTAGATAGTCTGGTCGTTCACAAGGAGACTCTACGGCGCACCACACGAGCTCTTTTTCCTTCATGTGGTTCCAACCTCCGTGGCGGTCTCACCCGCCTAGAAGAGGTTTCGCTCCAAAGGGTTCGTGTGAGCACAGCGATCACACCGGCTGTTCGCGCCAGATGGGATCATACCACGGTATCCACCGGCTGTCTCTTTTGTCCCACCCCAGTACGGGAGGCGGATCTTCAGCATCTCCTTTGGACATGCCCTTGCCTTCAAGCGACCCGCCGGCGCCGTCTTAGCCGGGTGGGCCTCCATCCTAACCGGCCGCCAGACTTTCAACGTTGGACACATGGCCCGCACCACCGTTTCCTTCTGGACTTCTTCCAGGAAACGAAACTGAGCTTTTACGTTTAAATCTATTCCGGATAGCAAACCGACGTAATTAAAAATAATATTAATTCCTCACTTGAAGGCTTTGACGAACGCACGAGCAAAGTGTAATTTGGTGTAGATTTTCGCTTCACTACTGTTACTGTCACAGACACCAGCATATAGTGATTTGAGCATAAAAATTCTTGTTAAAAATGTTTTTTTAGCAAGCCATGCAAAGATACAAAGTGATCTGCATTTCCTGGACGAATGTGAGTAGAACAGAAGAGATAAGTGGAGGTTGATACTCGTGACTATGCATTTGATAGCACTCTTTCCGAAGTAACTTTTCCTACTTTGTTGTTCAATATGCTCATTCTTGAGATGTGTCCTGCATAGTTTTACACCAAAAGAAACGACATGGTGTCTTTATGCTTCAATGTTCCCTTTCACGCCCTTAAAAATAAATGCTATACAGTTTTCAATGAACTTGCGTTTGCTGCAAGGCAATTAAGTGGTGGAGGGAACTGATCACTGTGTTCCATGGTAGCTAAAAAGCTTACCAGACCAGGTACGGCGATAAGCAATATCCAGTTCTTATAACATAATAAAACAGCCCGCAGAACACGGAGAAAGGAGAAATGACAGGTAGAGCGAAAGAGCTCTTTTTCGTCTTTACCTGTCATTTCTTTTCCTTCTTGTTCTCTGCGCTGTTTTATCATGTTGAAGTACCAACTAGCTCAATTTACACTTTCACTCCAGTCCTTATTTTCTTTATGTGCCATTTTCGTCTCACTTATATAGCTCGTTATTATAGATAACTATTTAATATTTGGAACACTTAATACATAATGCCAGCAAAACGTTTCAGAAACAAACGTACCACAAAGCTTCATTTAAAAAAAAGATTGCACAAGATTTAAAGAAAACTTTCTTGGCCACCTGGTACTGCCTGTTGCTCTTAAACATGATTCCACTCCTTGCCATATGTCTGGTTCAAGCAGTTCTTTACAGTGTGGTACCGCCCGAAATCAGAGAGCTCTGTGGGAGTGGTTTTTCGGCAATCGGCAAGAACCGTTGGACATCGGATCTGTTCGAGGTGTGCGAGCTGCTGCTCCTGACCAGGTGCAGTCAGTCCAACAGCCTCGGCTCCTGCTCCAGTTGGAACTCGCTCATGGTCAGGTTCTCGTACAGTTTGACCACGAGCACCCTCAGGTCGGACAGCGTCTCCGCCTCCTCTGCCGTCAACCCTCCTGGAGGGTGAGAAAATTGGGTATAGTGAAGAGTTAAGCTAGCCATGGACGCCACATGGCTTCATCTTTGTCCCGGGCTCATAGCTACGTTTTTCTACGAGAACACCCCACAACCGGCCGCAACATAGACTGAAGACAAAGATGACATGACCCGCAACATCAACCCCTCACCCTCGCCCAATAGCTCCACTTGAACCATCATCACCCTTTCACTTGCATCTGCACAACACCATTGCATCTTTATAGATGCGGCGTCGCACGGTATGGGCTACTTGTCTTTCTACTCTGCCGTGGCTCTCTTGGGATGAAATAAGTATTAATATCAATATCAATGACACAAGTAGAAAACCGTGAATAATTCTTTCGTGCCACATATCAGAAATAAGTTTTTGCTTAAAAGAAAAAAACAGGTTTTCTAAAAAAAGACAATTTTGGGGCTTTTTAGTCGCCAAACCATCGAAAGGCATCTGGCTCGCCTCAGCGAAGGACAGGAATAATTAAGACTACCTGTGGATTTTCAAACGATATTCAAAATCTCGGTTACACGGCGCTTAATTCGCATAAGCCTCCGTGGGGTTGGGGGCACCTCGGAGCTGTTTTGAAGACTTCACATGAACTTGTTGCACAAATGCTAGTGTCAACAAAGCTATACCCAAACCATACACATTTTTTATTTATGAAATGACTTAAACAAACTGCGACTCGATAAAAAATAGAGGCTGTCTTTCAACAAAATGCACACCACGATGCTCCCGTGGTATGCAAACTTCACTGTCTTTCCGAAAGAATATAGCTACTCAGAAGGTCACGCTCTACCATTCACACTGGGCTTTAGTATTGTGTTCCTAGTTTCAATGTCAACGCTTATTAATGCCACTTATACGTAATTTGCTCTAATGAGAACTGTCGGACATCATAGTTGCAACTTACGGCGCATACAGTTTGTCCGAAAATTACAACCTAAAGTCTGGAGAGAGAAAGAAACAAACAATAAATGAAGCGTTTGGAGAGTCTGGCAGCCTCAAAAATAGCACCAACCACTACCAGCTACTTCAACCCTGCAATATACAAAGTGTTGTTGTTGTTGTTGCTGTTGTTGTTGTTTTTTTGGGGGGGGGATTTTTGAAAAGGAAACTTTTGTTAGGGTTTATTTAGCCCTGGAACTAAGTTTGGAGCCATAGAGGACATTTGTTATCTAAAAAGGTTTTAAATAACCTTTAATTGTTTTTGGAGGCGTAATGTAGTTTGTGAATTGACGCTCAACATCATTGTGCCAACCTTGTAATCGCCTTCAATCGAAAACTAAGCGGGTAAAGAGTGGCCGTGACGTCTCATCCTTCAGTCCTGCACTTGAGTGGCACTGCTGATGTTACCTCCTTCGCGGAAACCTAATTTAATTTTGAATCTATGTTCATTTTTTATTGGAACTTTTGACAATTCAGAATTGTCATGGCGCTGAGGCAAAAGGTGACAATAAGTCACCTGACCAGGCTCCTAGCCCCAGACTACACTTGCAGCAGAGGCAGCAGGCAGACGAGTGGTACAGTACTACAGTTAACCATGAACAAAAACCAAAATACACAGATAGTAACTAGATCACTACACTACATATTCTCTTGCAGTGAAAAAATAAACAAGCAACAATATACAACAAAAACCTATGGCCTAGATTACTACAATTACATCTGTACACATAATTTAGAAGACAGCAATATTATGCGGAAAGTAGAAAATATGTTTTTGATTGTTTTCTGAAAGTCACGAGGTTTGAATTATGATCGATTACATCGATTAAACCAGGATGGAGGTTGAGAAGGTTAGGAATCTGCTAAGATAGTAATTGCGTACCGTTATTTGTTCTAGTTCTGATTTTATAAAGTTTATATTTCTAAAATTGTAGTGCTGCATCAGTATTCGTATATGTAGAAAGGAATAGTTCACGGTCAGTTTTAGTTTCGGGAGAATATAACCTCAGACAATCGTTGATTATACATAGGGACGTTCGTTTTCGGGTAAAACCCGATTTTACCCGATTTTTACACCCCGAACTTGTTTTCAGGGGAATCGGGTTAAACCCGATTTCTCCCCGAATTCCAAAACCACATAACCAACATATTCCTTTTTTGCGACGCACGGAGTTTGCGGTGCACGCACGCTAGCTGGCCTACCTCGGTGACAACAGTGACCTATAGTTCATATTTCGCAAGCTGCGTGCAGCACTGTGGACGCTAACACGACTCTCAACCAACCGCCCAACGAGCGCGCCTAACTCACCGTGACATTCTACGGTGGCCGGCTGAGGAAAAGCGACAATAGGCGTTGGGCCTCGGAGGGACATTTCCGTCCCCCGCTGCTGCAGAACCGCCTCGGCACGCCACGTAGCTTCGGCCCCGCTGCACGCAGCTTGTGAAATGCACTATCGATCCCCCCTTCGACCGCTGAAGTGTCGACGCCCAGCACGGTCTCTCGGGCAGCATGGCCATCTCGCTGGCATCCAACCTTTCTCACGAACAACGTCCGAACCAGTCTTGAGTAGTAACGCGTTACTAGTAACGCGTTACTGTAACTTCGTTACTTTTTTGGTAACTTGTAACTGTAACGAGTTACTTTTTAAAAATGTAACTTGTAACTGTAACGAGTTACTTTTTTCTGAGGTAACGATGAAAGTAACGACGTTACTTTTGTCGTTACTTTTCAGCTTTTTATGAATAATATATCACTGAACGAGTACTATTTAGCTACATCTTGCACTTTCCAAATCGTCTGTTCCGACATTTCGAGTGTCAAATTGGCCTTGCACAAACTTGTGAATACGTTCTTTGTCGCGAGTCACGACCCGAATATAGCCACGTGTAGATTTGATAAAAAAAATCTAGTTATCTTTACGCACGCGCTTGTACTTTGTGACTGAACACTTACATCTTAGTGTTTTGAAGCACTATCTATGTTGTGGGTTTTTTGTTTTTCTGTGCAAACGCTTTTTAATCGGGTGAATCAACCGTGAAACAACAATACACGCGGAGGGCACTGCGCATGTTTCGCATTTTGATTTGCGCCACTACTCTGGCGTAGAAACTTTTCAAACACTAATTTCGAGAAGCAACTGCTGCTAAGTTACAATATGAAGTAAAAAGCGTACCTTTTTCATTTTATGCAATAAAACTTTGTGAGGGGCGTTTTCTAGTTTTTTCTAATTTTTTGTGTTATAGAAAAGTAACTGAAAAGTAACGTCGTTACTTTTTAAAAGTAACTGTAA
>JAZHYW010000150.1:0-16638 GCA_037355805.1 Ixodes ricinus
CCTCACATGCTGGAGAATGACAAGGGAAGCCCCTCTTGCCTTTAGCGCAGGCATTCCCTGTCAATCTAGAGACAAAGATAGTGGGTGTACCGTGTTTTATGGGCATTAGCTTGCGCCATCTATTCCTTGCTACCTCAATTCCTTTTCCTCTAGCACCCTGAAACTATCACCGTGACTCCATAAAGTAATCAAAGACAGTTCATCATTTTCGAAAAAAGAACAAAATTCCGATTTCAGCAGAAGCCGTTGGACTTCAGATACTACAGCTTGAAGTCCAACCGCCGTGGCTTTGTTGCCAGTTCGTCTAGAATCTCATCCGCAGATACAGAAACTTCGCGGTGAACATTTAGCAATGCTAGTCCGTTTAATCTTAGCGCCCCAGTCGTATTGTGGAGGTAGGTTTTCAAGCGTCTCAGGGTTGAAAAAGACCTCTCACTTGTCGATGTCGTCACTGGAAGAGTAGCCATAATTTGAAGCAGCTTTTGGATTACGGGAAACATGAGAGACGGGCATGTTTCAAGTGCCTCTAGGGGACCCGTGGGATATTTGCCTAGCCTTTGGAGCCTTTTATACCAGAGGTGTAGCTCTCCGACAACCGAGGAGATTCCGTCCGCAACATCGGTATGGTAACGCTCACACAAGAGGCGTACCGCGACCTCGTCATTAGAATTCGGTAGTGGGCTTGACGACGAAGGAAGAAGCACTTGAAATTGAGCGAGAATGCTCTTGTGCTTCACAAATCGTTCGTCCATTTGCTCTGCGAAAGCTTCCAGGAATGGAATAAATATGCAACGACGCAAGTACTCTTTTGGATTCGCAGACTCCACATTCGAGCGCGTTGTTTGTCGACCAACGACCCTCGGCACTTGTGTGCTTAAGCCAAGATTTGCACAGTTTGAAGAAATGTGATCAAAGATTTTGAAATTCTTCGTGAGCTCTACCGTATACTTCGCATTTCCAAAACATCCTCAGCCAACTCAACAGCGGATGAAAGATCAAGGTTTACCGTTTGCAAGTACTTGCTCAGTGGTAGGCTGAAACTAAAAACCTTCTCTGCCACAAAAAGAGAGACCGAAAATTCGCTCCTCTGGAGTGCGCTCAGTAAGAGTTGAGCATTTGACGATGATTCCCTGTCGTTCCAGTTAGTGGCGATATCCTGTAGAGTTACCAAAACAGGTCCTTGGAGCTCTACAAAAACGTTCAGAGCGTCATGTCTTTGAACCCATCGGGTTGGACAAAGCGACTTTAAGCGCGTTACGCGAGGCTTGAGCACCAGCTTCTCAATCTGGTCGCCGAGAGCAGCTTGGCGTTTCGGAGTGTGAAAGAACTCGCAGACCTTAGCTATTGTTCCCATGCAGTTTCTAATCTGAGGTACAGAACATGCACTCGACAGGCTCAAGTTAAGGCTGTGTGATCCACAGTGAACGTAAATAGCATTAGGAAACTGTTGTCGAATGAGTGCCTGAACACCATTGTAAGCCCCACTCATTGAGGCCGCACCGTCATACGCTTGAGCTCTCAAGTACTCTGTCGCAACACCAATGTCATTGAAACTTTTCACTATCGTGCTGGCCAGACCTTTCCCCGTCATGTCAGTCACAGGAACAAACTGCAGGAACTCTTCTTTTATAACGATCCGCTCCATGTCCACATAGCGCGCACACAGCGAGAGCTGTTCTACACCCGCGATGTCCGTTGTCTCATCAGCCATGACTGCAAAGCACTTTGCAGCATTCACCTTTGAGACAAGCTTTTGCAAAACAATGTTATTGCATGCCGATATAATCTCATTTTGGGTCCTCCAGCTGGTGTAGGTAGCATTAGCACTGCATCCCTCTAAATGCTTTTTGAGAGGCTCATCGCCGTTAGACGCACACAACCTTAGAAGCGCCTTGAAATTCTCTTCGTTTTCTCCCGGCTCATTGGATAGATCCATTTTCCCGGCGTCTCTATGGCCACGCAGGGCAACTCCTTGTCTTCCGCACCAGACTACCGTTGTGATGACAGGAGTCAGGCATTTCCTGTTTTTAGCTATTTGATACTTTAACCCGGAGTCAATGTCCTGGTCAATGGGATTCTTTCTCCCCTCTGATATCTCCAGAAACTGGCCGGCATCAAGGACGCTGTTCTTATGGAATGTTTTTGTTTCATGGTCCTTAAAATCCTCAACTGCATTTTTCCATTTGTCGAATTTCGACAGCACAAGTTTGCCAGCGGGCAATCCTCTCGCCCACCCCAGATGAAGCAAAAAGGACGCAGTACTTACAAAAGGCGCCGATCTCCGCGTTGAAGTAGACAAGCCAGTTCCATCGGTGCTGAACACTACAGCCGAATTCATAAACGGGCCTCGACTCGAACTCGACTCAAACTCGACTCGAAACTCCACTCGAGGCCGGTTTTGTGCTTCATAAACCGACCTCCACTCCAAACGCTCCTCGACTCGAGGAAATTCTCGAGTCTCTCCTCGAGAATCTCAAGGTAGCTCTGTCGCTTCCTCGAGCCGCTCCTCGACTTGAGTTTGGAGTGTCATGGCGGCCGACGAGTCGTTCGCGGAGTTCGTGCACTTCGTTTTAAGCGCAGAAGAGATCCTCTACGACGACGCAGGCGACAGCGAATCGAGACGTGTTACAAGACGGTGTTTCAGAGAACGCCTGAACCCGCTGGAATACTTCAGTGACCGCGAATTTCTTGAGCTGTGCCGCTTCACGAAGGCGACCGTAGCGAGCACTCTGCTGTCTCAGCCGGGAGCGCGAGTATTCAGGGCCTGCCGCCCTCACCGATGCTGCAGCTCCTCGTTGCTTTGAGCGTTTATGGTGCCAGGACGTCCCAAGTTGTTACGGGAACCATGTAAATATGCCACAGCCGACGGTGTGCCGGGTTGCGGAGCGAGTTTCGCGGCTCCTCGCATGGACCATCTTCACCCGCTCGGTGAAGTTCCCGGACGGCGCAGCGAACTTTAACGCGTTCGTGTGGGGCTGCTGCGAAATGAAGTTTGCAGGGGCGACTGGGTGCATTGATAAGAGGACCCGGCGGTCCCGATGTGGAAATGCTCTCGGAACAGAAATGGATACTTCTCCATCAACGTGCAGGTAAGTTCACCCCTGTTGTTTGCGTTAGTAGTAGTAGTAGTTTGCGTAATTAATCAAACTGTACGCTGAGATGCGATATCGTAGGTCTAAACTCTGACGTAACGATATCAATGAAAACTTTAAAACGAATCTGTATCCTGCGACAGTTTGCACGACCGAGCGTGCACGTACTGGGTTTACGCACGGCACGTACTCCCATTCTTCTAAAAAAAAAAAGATAAAAAGATGTCATTAAACGGTTGCTGGCTCTTGTGAGAGCACAGAAATACGTTAAAATAAAACGAACTCCCGATCGGGTTACCCAGCATAATGATAGTAGCGGCCCGAGCGCACCCTCCTTGCAAGAATGATCATGACCAAAGCACATTTCCAGTGAATGTGGGATGAGACGATGTTGTGTTACAACACAGTCTCATCCCAGATGAACCTTTTTTGATCGTCAGATTCTCAAATATGAAGACTTAAAATAGAACTAAATTGAAAATGAGGAGCGAGTGTTTACTTTCTGCATACACATGAAAGCATTCATTTGGTCGCATTCACTAAGTTGTCTGTGCAGTTGGTCACTACAACAGTCCCGTATGTAAAGTTTTTGTGTCTGTTTGGCTTTTGTTGTTTTTGTGTCTTCCAAACTACACGGCGAACACCCACTGCTCAATAACATTTGTTGTTCATCGAGGTTCGTTGTTTGTTGGTTCTTGGCATTTGTTGCTCGTCAAGCTGTTCCTTTGCAGCTTTTTTCTCCGGCCTCCCCTTCATCATTGATGAGAAATAAAACTATTATATATTATTATTAAATGAGACCACGGCTTACGAGTCCACAGAAGTATACAATAATGTAGGAAACATAGCCCGATACAACACCATTCGCAGTTTGACATCCTTCGGCAAGCAGCAGAGTGTACCGAAAATACAACTAGTGCCAAAAGTCCATATTGTACAGCATATCACCTGAACCGGACTGATGCCTGCAGTCATCTAGAAGAAACTTTCTGAAGCTTAATGTGCACGAAGTGACATTATCCGCTCACGACAAAAAGCTGTATGTGTACATCTGAAGAGTGTTATCGTACAGAGCACTTTCTATCAAGAACAGTAGTGTGAGCATTAATCGGACATACACTACTGCACAAACTAGTCCCACATTTTTTATTCAAACAATAATTGTGCTGTATTGTTCTTCATTCTTGTCTTATTTAGGTACCAAAAAAGGATGTGTATTGGTTCTTCATTCTTGTTTTATGTAGGTACCAAAAGGCCCACTTCCGGACTAGGAACTCAGTGCAGCGGGCCTAGGCACTTTCCGTGCCTCGACATGTGGTTGCAGCACAAGCCTGAACGGTCAGCTGTGATGATCACTGGTGGACTTGCACTGCAACACTTGGCCCGCCAGCAGAACGAGCCACTTCCCGCTCCACCAGTCCCCCCACTGTGGATGCTGAAGGCAGTCTCGTCTCCCATCGACTCCAGACCCCGTGGACACATTCAACGGGGCATGGGTGGGGGCTCAACTTATTGCGTGGTGCTTCCAGTAGGCACTGAATGCAGAACACATTCTTTTTAGCTTAGGTCACAGAACAATCAAGTCACTGGCCATGTAAAGCTCAAAATGCAATCGGGCCAGAAACAAATCAACCTTATACTATGGCCACACACCTAGTTTGAACCGAAAAAAATTCGCCGGTTTGTCAGTTAGTTGGTCGCCACGGATTGTTGCAATGTCTTTGTTCTACTCGGGTTCCAGCTGGACGACAGTGTTTCAAACTATGCTGGTGGTTGCCGTTTTGTGAATCTTCCAAAAGAAGCAAGACCAACTTGCCTTCTTTGTTGCGGAAACATTTTGCTTGAGAACAATTCAATATTTGTCATCACACAAAGCAGAGGGGTAGCAGGATACAAAGGACGTGAAAAGCTTCAGGTAATTACATTGAAATAACTCAAATTTTTGCCATGTTCACTCGAGACTTTTCAGCAAGTTGTTCAGTGCACAATTGTTTGAAATAAACTTGTACTTCAGAATGTCTGAAATCATATCTTGCAGCTGTGACCCCGTATGAAGAACTTTCGATTTGAATAAATATTGCAATAGTGCAGCAATTCCTTGCGAGGACACTTTCGGTTGTTAGGCAGTCAAGGGTGTCCTGCCTAACAGTACCTAAAAATACAAGCATGCAGGGCCCATGCACTCGAACTGATGGCATCACACTATTACTGAGTGTGAGCATGAATAAGTTAAGCACCGTACCAGGGTTTAGCTGGAACCGCTGTTCAATTTCTGTATCAGTATGTGGTGAGCTGAAAAATTGGGCCCAATTGCTACGTCAGCACTGTAGTAGTGTGCCGTGAAAAGGCAGTGAAGTCGAATTCGGGAGTTTTAAGCGCCAAACCTACGACGGGCATCTGGCACGCCCCGAGCGGAGAACTGAGGATTCATTTTGACCAACTCTGGGGATCTTTGACGAGCAACCAAAAGCTCGGTGACACGGCGCCATCTCCACAATGAAAAGGCAGTAGGCAAACCTCGTCAGTGTGGTGTTGACTTTACTCTGGGAGGCGGTGCAAGTGCATAAAGGATTGCGAGGCCTAGACCCCTGGACAGGAAATGAGACATGTCTGAACTCAATGAAAAGTACGGCAAAACTCTGTGACGACAGCATTTAATGAACGAGGCAGCACATGGACGACACAATAATAAAATAGACATTACATAAATAACAGTGGTAAAGTTTAGGAAACACTGCCTATACACATTAAAACATAGATTCCTATATTTTCTTCAGGGGGATCGGTGGTTGATTGCATTAACACCGTACAGCTCGGAGCATGTGAAGTGATAACTCGCACAGCTGAACATAGGATTCCCGAGTTCAATCCCTGCTTCTGCCTGTATCGATGTGGACGATCATTGTACCAGCATGCGGTTGTGTATCACTACTGCGATGTAAGTTAAAGACCCTAGGATAGCTGTGGTACGACACTGGCTAAATATCTCGTCTACAGTGGAGATAACAGTCGCTCACTGGGGCTAACTTCACATTGTCTAAACATACAAACAATGTAATTAGTAAGAAAGAAAAATACTCGGTTACTTTCTCCTCTTTGAGAGAATACATTTAAAGCTGACGTAACTGCCCTTTTGCATAAAAAGTTCACAACAAATAGCCAATCGAGAAACAAGTTAAAAAAGAATGCTAGGCTTTGCTGACCGAGATACGGTCAATACTTGTAACAACCTCAGGTCAGGGATAAAATGAAGCAAGTTACGGACTTTAAAAAAGCATTCTTAAACACAAAAGAGAATGTAAAACATTGTAATTACTAAAGAGGAAGATGAAACAAATTGAATAAATCAGCCTACTGTTGTGGCTAGGCCCCGAGGACAAGCAGTTGTTGCAGCTTGATTAGTTTGTTCAGCTGGATCAGCTCAAGCTCGAACCAGCTCGTTACGCTGCTGCTGATGGAAAACCTGGGCTTGCGCCTGCCAATAGGCGACCTGACATTGACGTAGCTCCACCTGCAGCAGGTGCAGCTCCTCCAGTCGGTGCGGCCTCCAGTCGTCTTCACTCAGACGACCACACGTGGCGGCTGAGGAGGTAGAGGAGTCGGGCACCTGGTTGGTGACGCAGCAACCGCAACCTCCATGATGTCACCCCAGTCCAGCAGCGGTGAGGCAGGCGAATCTAGGCAAGCACAACACATTGACGCCGAGTGTTACAGGCACGATGAAGACACCGGAGAACTAGGAGAAACTGTCACAACGACCCCTTACAGAAATGTTAAATGTCAACTGTTGGTAAACATGAAAGTCTTCCTTCCTTGTTCTGGCCCTTTCCTTTCCGTGTACTGTCAGTAGCGGCGGCGCAGACTCCGAATGGTGATACCATCAAAAGAGACGGCGCTGTTATCTCGAACCTCGTTGGCCCTCGGGCAAACGTGTGGCGTATTCATCAATAAACACATCATTATCCAGACCCAAGGAATTTACTGTGTTCCTACGTGGCACCACTAAAGGGAAACCCACAAGTCGCATTCGTGAAAACGCGGCTTATTGTCACAGTTTTTAGCGTTCCTACGAGACAGTATGCCAAAATCGGAAATGGCTGGCAACAAACGGCATGAGCACTGACAGATTGAAGTTCGACAAACAAACATTGAAGCTGTGTGATCATACTGTTGCGGCATTAACCAGACGCAGCCGAGTGCCAGACGCAAGTCGCGATGCTCCGCTATCCAGCGTTCCTCTGCCATGCTTTCACCGGCGCGCGCGTGCAGTACAGGCGACCATGTTCAGGGCCACACGCACGTGCTAGTAGCATTAATAAATAAACGGAAGAGCACTGACAGATTTGTTTTATAAATAAACATTGGAAGCTGTGTGATCTAGTAGCAACTAACCTTCATGTGTACGTAGCAAATGCAATCTAAAGCCTTTACCCGGCATCATGTCAGTCGTCATGCTCGTTCACCGTGGCTTTGGGAATGGCGGCTGGTAGCATTGGGAGCACCGGCCAACCAGCGTGGGTGCTGCCACTGTTGTGCGGGCTTGGCAGCCGCAATGCCATGTGGGACACCAGTGCCCCCACAAGATGGAGGGACGGGCTCATTGTTCAGCGGGTGCAACACCAGTGCCCCCTCCTGCAATGAAAGGCCGAAGAATATCCTGTGACAGCACCCATGAGTTGAGATGTACAGAGCACAAAGCAGAGAGAAAAACAAATCATACTACAACTTACGCGGTACAATTTGTTGTTCGACACTGAACTGCAAGAATGAAATGCGAAACAAGTGATGTCATACCTGTGCTGTTTCTTGGTGTGTATGAAAAATACTGGAGTAGCTCAATGTGATCATCGACAACAGTCATATTGCGGACTCACAATTTTTCAAATCAATAACGTATGCTTCTACCCAAATTAAATTTGTGCCGGCTTAATCATGCCAGTAAAATGTGCTGGTTAACCGCGCAAATAAATGACATTGGTTGCACACTAACATGGACACCTGAAAAAAGACAGCGGTCAACAACTGGACTCCAGCACGTCTCATGTTCACATAACGGCATTTCTTAGGAGGTTACAATTAAGAAATGAGAGCTGGTAGTCAATTAAACCGGCACAAGACTTTTTTTCTTCAAAGGATTAGCACACAAGGAGATGAGGTGTTAGGTCTAATTCACATAGTATTCTAGACTCCTACTTAGCGTAACTTCTACGTGCACTAGAGTCAGTTTTGTGCGTCGCGTTTTATTGACACGTCCAGGTTGCCTCTCTAATCTCACGAACGGGGCCGGAGCCCAAGCTAAGGTAGTGTAACGCAACCAGAATGTCGCAGCGTAATTCTCGCTTGGATATAGCACAACACGGAAACGTAAGTTGTCGATGTCGGCACAAGAAGCACCAAAGATCGCGACAATTCACTGTCACTGCCCACCTACGGCCTCGACAGTTGCTGACTCCTGCGGACGCTGCAGGTTGCCACAGCAAAGTTATTTAGTACACACGTCCTGTCATGTGATTTTGCGAACGCATTGCATTATTCTGCCCGAATGTAGAAATTGATTACACACCTGTTGCGTGGATGCCCCGCTTCTTCTCGGAGTCTGTTTTCTTCCACTTGGATTTACCGTTGTCCCAACACTCGTGGGCGGACATGCGGCTGGCGGTTATACTTGGTGCAGACTCTTCTACGCGTCAATTTTAGCTTCTTTCGGGGAGTTGCTAGTAGTAGGACGAAGAAGCTCCCTCTTTCGTGGAACCACTCGCCCCTTCTTGTCACCTTCGTTGAACGACATCGTTGTAGGGCGGGCAAGGCACTCTAGTAGGACTCTGAAGAAAGAGGAAGGGTGAAGATGCTCGTTCTAGGCGGTGACAGCGATGCAGATAAGCGGTGAAACGGCGAAGAACGGGCGAGACGCAGAGACGAACGACGGCACCGAGCTACAGCTGCCTCCGCTGCCCCTACGACGCAAGAAGCATAGAGTAATATAGTAAAACGTAAGTGGCCCTCCCATAGGCCCCAGCGGCCCACTCGACTACAGCGCTCCTGTGTACCGTGATGTTTCTCGACTTCCTGTTTGGATGCTTTCGGTTTCGTTTTCAACATGGATAGAGTCACAGAATACTGGTAGTCAAATGAATGGATAACTAGTATTAGTGCGTCCAACTGTATTGCGCGGTAGCTTGCGCCACCTAGGCTGTGTGACTAGCTACAATTTTAAGGACAGAACGAGTGGGTTGGTAAGAGATAATTAAACTTGAGGAAGAAAAGCAGAAGGACGGACACCTCACAAACATCCAACTGGTTGTCATACTTCTCATTTCTTTATAAGTTTAATTACAATTTTAGAGATTGTTTACGGTTGCTAATTTAGAATTTACTTGGGCGTTTGAGTTGTGTATTCAACAACTCAAAGCACGCTTATATTTATTTACAATTTCAGGACAGACAGGTAACGAAGGCGGCAATGTACAATCCTAGTCTGAAATATAAAACTATGTCACAGAACAGGGAAAAAAAGGACAACCAACAGAAGGCAGCAATTAACAAATATTAAATTTTGGTTGGCCACGAACATAACCATAAAAAGTAGTTACTTTACTTAAGAAGCAAACAAAGACCGTGAAAATTATTTTTGCACTTAATTTTTTTCGATAGTGTTACAAGGATATTTTTCAGAAAAACATCATCAGCCTTTTTGGCGCAGGTTTGAGGGAGGAAACACCTAAAGTTTCACAACTGACACAAGCCGGGTGACCCAATACGAGAGATCCATAACCCAATAAAGAAACATTCAACACGAACACACTAAACACCTCCAGTGGGTTCAGTCTCGCTAATGAACACAGTCGACTGCTGGCCTGCTACCTGAGTCGTTACAAATTATACCTGGAAATGCTCGACGTGCAGTGTGCACTGTTCTGTTAAGTACCACGACACCGGACTATAGTCCACACACAGGGTAGATGGTATAGGTTCGAAGTCCACAAATTTGCTTGTGCCCACAAACAAATTGCTCTAAGTATCGCCGTGTAAAAATACACCCTTGTTAGCGCACAAGCTTTACAGTATCCAAATATTAAGGCACAAAAAGACGCTTAGCATAACAAATCATTATTTAATCTATTATCCACAAATTCCGTCGCATCTATCATAAGGAACAATCTTGCAAAAACAAATCCTTGTATATTCCACACCTGCACATTGTCCCCACAGCATAAGTGCAATTCAAAACATGACTGTGCCGGCTCTTGTCCAAGCAATGTCTCTTTTCTTGCCTATGTACAAGCTGCACATCAAACTAAAGCAGCAATCGTGAACAAGACCAGGAAAGGCCCAATGACACAAGTTGCGTGACAATGGACAGGACTATGCAACTTTGTTCCCACGGTTTCTTGCACGTTCTTCCGTTTTGTTACCGCACCACGCTTCGCAGCTTCGGTAGCTACGTAGCTGGGCATTTCGACGGCGATGCGCTGCGAGAAGAAAATTTACAGAATTGGCGCCATGATTCCGATATGCCTGCGAAAGGGAGCTGGTCATGACACAATAAACTGTACTATTATACAAAACTCAAGGTGAAGTTCTTACTGTATAAATCCTGGGGGTAACCACGGTGCACGAGCAGCATACGCTAAATAAGAGGAATTACATGTCGGTATACCAACTCGAACGACGAAACCAATGTTTCTGGCGCCTGTGATACTATGGTTCACTATGGTTCACTATGGTACTCAGCACCGGCGCGCAGGGCACTGAATACGCGCAGATGATCGGATGCCTTGCTGCCTGTGATTTAATTTCTTTGAGCTGGCTGTTCTCGACCAGATCAAAGAAAGCACAGTGCTGCGGCATGTACTTTCAACATTAATAAGGACAAAACCTTACGCAAAGAACGAAAAACCCCGGCGCGAGTAGGATGAAACCACACCGCATTGGGCGAAGCGTCTGGGGACCTCTCTCCTTGGCGTCACCGACTCTCGGCCCCCGCAGAAACTGTGTGCACAACACATTTCGTAAGTGCCAGGAAAGGAACAACTGCAAGAGAGCTGGACGCTTTAAATGAGCATGTAATGCAGCGCGTTTGAGAAGTGAAAGCTGGAATCAGCGTCGCGGAAGACAACGCGCACGTGTTTGCAGCGTCAGACGCTTCTGCCCTGCTGCATTTCCACGCTATGAAACCTGATGGAACAGAGAAAAGCGTGGCGAGCCAGAAAGACGCTGACGCCCAACAGACCCGTGAAACACTCTCATGTGCTTACTGTGGTGTTTGAAGCGAAACCACCTTTTTCCACGAAGTGAACACCATCCGCCAGGACAGGAACGGCGGGCAGACTGCTGACCCCGAGCCCGACACGCCAGGCCAACACCCAGGCTGCTGTGCCAGCGTTGCCCAAGCGGACGTACCAATCAGTGCCGATATTTTCTCTAACCTTCGAAGCTACTAATAATTTAAACTACAAATTAAGATGAAACAATTTATAAACGGCGTTACAGGCATAACAAATGTATAAAATAATTAGGCACCATGGCGCTTGGCAACGGCTGCCGTGAAACCCTACTTCATGAACATTAGGGTCAGTGGCCTCTTTACGTTCTACTATATTACTCTATAGCAGAAGTGGCAGAAGCTGGAGCAACGTTTATAGATGGCTTGCTCAGTTCGAGTATCTCTCGGCGCCTGTGGGGAGAGGCGGCCCGGCGCGGTCCCCGCCTACAGCGCTGCGGTCGAAGGTTGTTACGCCATCAGACGATCATACGCTCCCTTGCGCGCAATGTTCAGCACACTTCTGCAGCGGGATCTCGGCTGATTTTGCGAGTAACGCGCTATTATTTTTAATTTCGGTCGTTTTTTGAACGAAGGTAACACCAAATGATGTAACACCGAAAATAATACGTGCGATACAAGCAGTTCAGCCTTGGCCGCAGCGGTTGTCACTATGCTTGGTTGCCTCACGTCGTCAATAAAAACAGGCGAGACGAGGATCGTTCCTTTTGATCCGGTATGAATTTATTTCATATATTCACAGAACGCACGCAGTGATTGTCTTCGAAAAAAAAAAGCTGCGCGTTGCAATCGCGCCGTGCTGGGCTTTTTTTTCTTTTTGTCTTAAAATATATCGAAGATTTTGCTCAACTTGCCAATTTAGTAAAGTATCTGCAGAAACTGCTCGTACTACAACACATTACACAAACCGTAACACAATCAATTTTATTTTGCTAACTCACCAAAAAATAAAAAAAGGGCTTCAAATCCGCGCAAACAAATATATTGCAGTTAAACTCCACTATACACAAGCAGCCATTTTCCTTTCTCTTTGGGCCCTTGGCACTATCGTTTTCATGGCACTTTTTGCGTGCGAAAAAGTGCATACGTCACGTCACAACGAACGTCGTATCACAAACCGTCGAAAGCAATCCCGCACACTCGAACGGCAGAAAACCAGCAGATCACGTAACAAACAGCGCGAACAGCGAGCAAAAACCGGCCCAACCACGTAACCGGGTGGCCTGGCCGGCACACGCGCAACCGATCGCAGCGCCCTCTTGAATCCTAGGGATCGGTCGCGCCCGCCTGGAGGGGCAGTTCGGGGCACGGAGAAGTATCTATAAACGTTGAGCTGGAGAGCATAGAGATCATACATACTAACTCTAGAGAAAAGGTCGCCATTTTCCCGCCATTCCCTGGCTGCCGCAAGCGGCGGAATACGAGCAGACCTTCGAGATCCACATGATTTGCGCCAACTGCCTTCACGATTGGCTGTGTTCGAAGATTTTGAGGGCGCGAATGAAAAAAAACGTCTGGCTCAGCGTTTGTACAAACGGTTCTGCGGTTTTATTATCGATCTGAAGGCGACTGCGCATGGAGGAAGAAATCTGACCCTCGGGCCCGGCCGGCACGCGCTGTTTACTCGGGCTGCGCGCCGGAGAGCCAGAAGTGGAGCGCGCCGAGGGTGCCGCGGCATCTCCAGATAGGGGTGTCGCGAACCGGCCGAGGTTCGGGAGTTCGACGGGTTCGACTTTTTCGAACCTTTAGTGGAAGAAGTTCGTCGAACCTTGTATTGAGGGTTCGACTCGTGTGCGACATGCGCGACAGGCTGGCGCAGTTGGCTGGTTGGATGGTGATGGCTAGGGACGGAGTAAGGAGCAGCGTTGATTCGGGTTATTTCAGTTCATACGGTATCTTAAACAAATAAGTTGTTAACTTCTTCAGTGATTAGAATTGGTTTTCTTTTAATTGCAATGTTTATAAAAATAAAATAACCATTTTGTATAAAAAAGTTCTCAAACTCAGACACGCCTGTATCAAGGTCATGGCCACACTGTCACAAAAGTCGAACCGGTCGAATCTTTGGTTGAAAAGTTCGAAGTTCGTCCGAACCGGTTCGACCCAGTCGAACCCCAGTTCGACCTAAAAATCTGGTTCGACTAAAGTTGGCGACACCCCTAGTCTCAGATAATAGCATGACGGAGAGGCCGTAACAATATCATCAGAGCAGTTTCATAGACTTCAACAATCCACGAACACCGGTGGAAAGATATTCGCGTTCTTTCGAAGCTTTCTTTTTTTGCATAGCGCACAGACGTATGGCCTCTCGTCAGCACTAAACTAAACCGAATAACCGGCTTCGCTGGCCGCGCTGGCCACGTCCCAGAATACGAAACTGCGCAACTACCTGATTTCGAGATTTGAACTGAAGGAAGTTAATGCGGCGTAACGAAACCTCTTATTTCTATAAACCTTAAAATAGCTCAGGTTGGTTTCCAGCGTTACGTTGCTCCTGTCTATTTTGCTGGGAGTTTCAGTCTTCGCGAATACCATTGCAACTGTCGTCCTTCAGCTGGTAACATTGGTTTCTTTCTCTCGTGTTCTGTCGTTCTCTTTCGCGATCTTTCACTCGGACCCCCGGATGTCAGCGCACAGGATTTGCCACTCCTCCTCACCCACCTTTACCCCCCTGCTGGAGGTGGCCGCCACCGTTGCCAGGCGGGAGAACGCCTGCGGCGCTGTTTGTCCGAAAACCGGCTGCAGCACGCAAAACTTGCGCGCTGCGAAGCAGGAGCTCCTTGCAGACTCCCAATTCAATGTTGGGAAAATGTGTCCCGTCAAATACGATGAACTAATGTGTTCATAATCCACACCACAATATTTGTTTTCAACTTCGTTTTTGACTACAACACTCGTAACCGGAGCGCATTTCACGTCTCCTCGGGGTTCCTCGAGTGGAGGAAGTGTTCTCGAAGGCTCTCCAGCCGAGAAAGGCCGAGGGGCGTCTGTGGTGACGGCTCCTCGAGTGGAGGCGAGCTGCTTCCTCCGCTTCCAGTGAGTCGAGGTGGAGTGTCCGAGTCGAAGACCCGTTTATGAATACGGCCGATACTCTGTTTCACCTTATGATGTGCCGCAGGAAAGGCTACAAGCGCGAGCTCCTTGCTCTGTGGCACATCTCAACAGCACAAGCTCTCGTGACATAAGAGCGGCTGCCAACGCTATGAGCTCGCGCTTCTAGCCTTCGCTGCGGTACAACATAAGGTGAAACGAAGTATAGCCTTGATTCCTGGGGGGGGGGGGGGAATCCTGTGGCCACGCGCCACTAAGAGATCTCTAGAAAAAGAAGAGAAGTTCGAAGCGCGAGGGATTAGAATAAAGGCCCAGTTGGATTTCGGACATCAACCTGATCGGACGTCCCTATAGGGGGTTTGAGTCGCGGTGGGCCACGCGAGAGCGGTTGGGCGGGGGGGGGGTCTGTCACGGCGGGCTGCCGCCCGGGTGCCGCTGACCCTCGCGACGCCACTGCCATCACCGT
This sequence comes from Ixodes ricinus, assembly GCA_037355805.1. Classification (NCBI taxonomy): domain Eukaryota; kingdom Metazoa; phylum Arthropoda; class Arachnida; order Ixodida; family Ixodidae; genus Ixodes; species Ixodes ricinus. The sequence goes on from JAZHYW010000150.1 coordinate 14,891, forward strand.
TGCAGGTAGAGGAAAACGGCTAGGTTTGCACGGGCTCATCCCACCAAGCGAACGAACAACAACCACTGCTTGCGCACGCGTCAAGCGGGCGTCACCATGAAGGACGTCCTGTCTGTAAAACTTTGTTGTTAAACGTTGCACCAGTGGAACGAGGTTACCTGTCGTGCAAATAAGGCCCGACCTGTGTGCAAGCCATCCGAACAACAGCGGCAACGCATAGGGACCAGTCACAGGACAACGGTAGGAAAAAACGTGGCCGAACCCGTGGCATGGAGCCTAGCCTAAATCCATTATTAGGTGCGAGTTACGAAAATTACGAAAACAACATTTACGACTAAAATTACTTCCACTCGAAATGTACTCATTAGCTTATTTGATTACTTGACATTAAATATAATTGAAGGTCGATCCAAAAGAAACCATTAATTTTCATTTTCTCTTTGTGTAACCTGATGATTACGGCTGGTGGTTTTATTTAGTGTGCCAATTTTAACGAACGTAATAGAGTGAATCTCAGCACTAGCCTGAGTAAATACACGTAGATCTAAGAAATAATAGGTTCCGGCGATTTAATTAAGTAAAATATGCAAACCGTGTTCCTTAAATAGTCTCAAGGAAGAGTCACAAAATGATTACGGCTTTGGTCTTCTTGTTAGTCAACTCGCGAAGGAATAATTAAATCCCCGGATGTCGAAAAAAAAAAGGATGCTCGTTGCGACTGAACACATTGCGACTTTTCTTTGACTCGTGCGGTCACGTTTTCTTAAAAACTTGGAACATAGGAACTCTTACGTAACGAACAAGAAAGAAAAAACAAGCAAGAAAGACATCCAAAAAGCGAGGTCCTTTCTGAATTTCGCTAACAGTTAGAATAAATCAATCACGAACTCAACATTGTTGATTGCAACTTTTAGGTCATTTTGTTAGTTAAATGCAGCATACAATTTTCGACCTGACGTATGTGAAAAACGGAATGACAAAAATTCGAGAAAAATAATCTAGTACACTTACCGACTTTCCAACGTAGATCCCCAAATCATTTGGGTGAGTCGCAGCAGAAACTGGAAGATGTTGGGCAGAGACGGATCGCACAGAGGAATCCGGTGAGGATGATGGCGTCTGTTGAATGATCGACTTGTCGATGCTGGGAGTCATACATTCCGATGGTGATGCGTCCGTTGGCTCCAAATCGCGATTTTTTTTAGGGAAGTAGTAGTTAAGCACAGAATTTGGCTGGCGCTTCAATGAGGCGGCCTTGGTGATATAGCTCATCCCGGACTCTTGAATTCGCGCACCGATCAGTTTTCGAAATCAGTTGTTAGAGTTACACCGTGGCAAGGGTGCGCAATGAGTAGTACTAGTTGAGTAGATGCTCTAAGATGAAAATTGGCAGTTTGTTTTGTAGCTCGAAGCCCGAAAATATACCAAACTTCTTAATTCTGTGCCTGCATCTGTCGCTTCGGGGGAGCGCTCGTTTAGTACCTTACGCCGAATTAAAACGTATCCACGCAGCCGCATGAGTCAGGAAAGGCTAACACGCCTCCCCATATTGCACATTCAAAAAGAAAGAATGTCTGTCTCAACCTGGACGACATCATCAAGGAATTTGTCTCCAGGACTGCTGAGCGCGCGAACGGCGACCTTTGGTCTTCCTCGATACGATCAACACACATGGCTTTGAGGCCTATATATGGATATGTTTCCTTCGTCACGCTTTTGTGCGCATTTTCAAAATATGTAGTAAGATG